>BGNK01004030.1:33478-57875 GCA_003297005.1 Symbiodinium sp. clade A Y106
AAGGCATGCTTGGCCCTCAGGGGCGATGCCTTTTTCGGGCCGTAAAACACGGTGCTGCTGTGCAGCCGGGCTTAGCCTGCCGGACGCCAGGTGGACTTTCCATCGCGAAGGAGAGAGAGCAGTAGCAGTAGCAGTAGCAGTACCAGTAGCAGTAGCAGCAGCAGTAGCAGTAGCAGTAGCAGTAGCAGTAGCAGTAGCAGTAGCAGTAGCAGTAGCAGTAGCAGTAGCAGTAGCAGTAGCAGCAACAAAGTAGGAGAGCGTAGATGTCAATCGAATTCTTGAACATACGACTTGCCTGATATTTAGGCTTAGCCTCCTTGGTCTGCTTCGGCTCAGCGATTGGGGTGTGTGTATGTGACCTTCGCATTGACTTTCAGACCTCTGGTGGATCTGTGCTTGCACCATCTGCCCCCCTAAACCCTAAACCCTAAACCGACCGGTGACCTACGAACCCCCAAAATCCGCTCGGACCTCGCACTCAGCCCTACTCCACAGAGCTTTGCCTCCCTACTTTGTATGGTTTAGGGCTCAGAGCTTCCCTAAACCCTAAACCCCTAAACCCGCTGCTTTCTGGCGTTTGGAACCAGAAAACCTAGAACATCGTGCATCTAACCTAAGCCCTAAACCCTCAAAGCAGTGCAATCCTATGAATTTCCAGAGCCCACCTGTGAACGACCGAAGCCCCTAGGACTCCGGCGCTGCTCTCAGTGCGGAGCTGAAGCAGAAGGAGGCCTTTAGGGTTTAAGTTTAGGGTTTAGGCCAATATGTTGGGATTAGGGCTTAGAGAGTGGGGCTTAGGTGAGAAAAGGGTGGTTTGATAGAGTTTTCTTTGGGCAGGATTTCAACCGTATGGGTTTCAGGAGGTTTCTGAGGACTTCATAGGATTTTATATGGGTCGTTTTTTGCCTTTTGAGGATAGGCGCCTTAAGAATCAGAGTGGGGTTTGGGGTACATTATGGTACAAGTATGTGGGGATAAATGGGGTTTTGCTACTAATTATTCCGACTTCTTTCTGACGGCTTTGTGGATTTCGGGGTGTGCTTGCTTCTTGCAGTGTAGGCTATGACCCTAAACCCTAAACCCTAAACCCTAATCCCTAAATCCTAAACCCTAAACCCTAAACCCTAAACCCTCAAGAAAGAAATAAATAGAAATTGCTTGTTGCTGTTGGCCATCTGGAAACCTAAAAAAGTCCAGCCCTGTGTTGGAGAGGTAAAAGATATAAACCAATTTCCGTTTCAAACCCACTAGATCGCGCCCAGCCCAGCCCCACAGCACAGGACACAACCTCTCCGTTTACTAATAAACCAATTTCCGTTTCAAACCCACTAGATCCCAGCCCAGAGCCCGAGCCCAGCAGAGCCCCAGAGCCCCAGAGCCCCAGCCCGCCAGNTCCCCGCCTCTATCCTCACCTCTATCCTCACCGCCCACAGCAGCCCCCAGCAGCCCTCAGCCGCCCCCAGCCGCCCCCAGCCTCCGAGCCAGGACACAACCTCTCCATTTTCTAAATAAACCAATTTCCGTTTCAGACCCACTAGATCGCGCCCAGCCCAGTCCCACAGCACAGGACACAACCTCTCCATTTTCTAATAAACCCATTTCCGTTTCAAACCCACTAGATCCCAGCCCAGCTCCGAGCCCAGCCCAGAGCGCAGAGCAGAGCCCAGAGCCCAGCAGAGCCCAGCAGAGCCCCAGAGCCCCAGAGCCCGCCAGCCAGCCCCCAGCAGCCCCCCCAGCCCCCACCCAATTTTCCAAAATGTGGTTTCAAAAGGAAAACCTGGTCAAAACTTTCGGTCAAAACGTTTCGGTCAAAACGTTTCGGTCAAAACGTTTCGGTCAAAACTTTCGGTCAAAACTATCGGTCAAAACTTATTGGCACCCAAACCCCTAACAATTTCTATAAACCCGGGCTCTTCATACGGTTTAGGGTTTAGGGGTTTAGGGTTTAGGGTTTAGGGGTTTAGGGTTTAGGGTTTAGGGGTTTAGGGTTTAGGGGTTTAGGGTTTAGGGTTTAGGGTTTAGGTATCCCCGAGCCCAGAGGTTGGTGATCCCCTCAAGCCCAAAGCCCATAAACCTAAGCCGGGCAGACTTCTGATTCTTACGGCCCTTATCGTAAACCTGGTAAAGCCTGTGCAGAAGGGTATGAAGCGGTTGGAGGCCCTATGAACCCAGCCAGGTTGGTCTTCTCGGGCGGCCCCTACATGGCTACCATGTTGGAATGATATCGAAAACTCTGAACCCTTGGACCTTGCAGTAAACCCCTACGGAAGAACAGTGCACTAATAGTACAATAATGGGACAATAAAGTTGATGTACATGAATACTATAATAATACTGTTGCCATACTATAACCAGACCATAACCACACGATAAATATACCAGAATGATACTAGAGTAGACTATAATAGTACTGGAAGAATTCTGCGATAATGCTAGTATAGTACTCGTAGAAGGATACTACTGGTGTGCGCGGTTCTGATTCTGGGTTTTCGACGAGAAGGGAAGGTTTTGATGTGGGCTTCCAGCTTTGGGGGATTGGGTTTAGGGTTTCAGGGTTTGGGGTCGAGCCTTCGAGCATTCTTGCGTCTGCAGCTTTACCTTTCTACCGCAGTTTGAACATCCTAAGCACTCAAATCCCTCTGAGGCACCCAGAATGTTGCAGACATGTGCCTTAAACTACAAACTCGGGGCCCTGCGCCACCCAGATCAGGCCGAAATCGAGGTCCTGAAGCAAAGGCTCAGGTGGGAGCGGGGCCTTCGGGTGGCGGCCAGTTGACTAGTTTGGGTATGGAGGAGGAGTCGGGGCGAAGGTCCTTAGGCTTCGGAGGTGGTGTCAGAGTTTGTATTAATGGTGGGAACATCGGGTGAAAGAGAGTAGCAGTGGAAGCAGCCGCAGCGGTTGCAGCAGTTATAGTGGCAGCAACAGTAGCAACGCTTGTGCTACTGTTGCCACCGCCATCACCATCACCATCGCCACCACCACCACCACCACCACCACCACCACCACCGCAACTACCCTCAATACGAGTACTAGTCGAAGAAGAAGAAGCAGCTGAAGAGATAGTAGTCGTAGTCGTAGCGATGGGCAAATTGTATCCTCATCATTTTGCGTTGGTGAGCTTGGCAATAGGTACAGTCCGAGACTATCGTACCCAAAGTCGTCCAGCATTTGGGCTGGAATGGATAATATGTGCTGCATCCCCAGGTGTTACGACCTACATGACATGTTACTTGTCGAGGCACATCGAAGAATTCAGCCGCAGCCAGGTTGACCCAAGGGCCAGTCGCAGAGCTGTACACCCAAAGCCGAGGAGCTGAAGGCTTTAACCGCCCCGCCCCGAGGCCTCGCATCGTCTCGCCCGCCCCGAGCTCTAAATCTTGAGCCAGGGCGCACCCTACAAACCCTAAACCCTAACCCGTCAACCCAAATCCTCTAGACCCGAAGCTACCCTCAACCCCGAGCCTTGCAATCCAACACAAACCCAAACCCCTGCACTAAGCCCTAGGACCTAAACCCTAATGCAAACCCCAAGCCCTACACCCTAACCCTGAACCCTTAACCCCAAAACCTTGAACTAAACCCAAAAATTTCTAAACCCCAAACCCTAAGCCCTTAGACCCTAAGCCCTAAACTTCCAAAGCCCTAAGCAAGACGGAGTGACCCTCGTAGTAACCTTTTAAAGACCTCTTGAATCGGAGCCCTTTCAGTAGTCCTAACAGTGAGACTCTGTAACCCTAGACCCTAAACCCCGTGCCCTAAACCCTAAACCCTAAACTCTCAGACCCTAAACCCCTAAACCCTAAACCCCTACACCCATATAGATCCCTTAGACTACCCTTATGGATCCCTTTAAAGGAACCCTGAATCCCTAAACTCCTAAACCCCTAAAGCTCTAGAGCTCCAAACCCGAGAGCCCATGGACATGGAAGCGATCCGGGCTCCGGGCGAGAGGCGTTGCGAGGGCTTGAGTTTTTTTGAGGGAGTTGTTATTATTATTATTATTTTTTTTGAGGGCTTTGGGCTTAGGGTTTTGGGGGTTAGGGTTTTTTTTTCGGGTTTTGGGTTTCTTTGGGCTTGGGGGTTTTGGAGGTTTGGGGGTTTTGGAGTGTAGGGCTTTGAGGTTTTGGGGTTTAGGGGTTTGGGGTGTAGGGGGTTTAGGGTGTGCCGATGTTCCGCGCACACCACCGCGGTTTAGGGTGGTTTACGGTTTCATATGTGTTTTTCGACGTGTGCTTAGTCCAAAGTTTTACATTCTTAATCCTGAAGTCTGAGTCCTACAGCACGAGCCATTTGTGGGCCAAGTTTGGGCTAGGTCTGCCGCAGATGCGGAACAAAAGCGTCGAAGTTCTGTCTGAAATCGTATTTTTTCGACTTGTGTCTAGTCCGAAATCCGAAATTCTAATCTGGGGTTTTAAATTTGCAGATCTGGAACAAGAATTCCGACATCCGTTCCGTTCTACCATATGGAAGTGCAGCGCGATTGCTTGGGAAGGGGCCAATGATTTTTACAGAGCTTGGAAAAATCATTTGCAAAACCCGGACTTACAATTCAGATTTCAGGTCGGGCCCTTGAAAAATAGGTTTCCTGCGAGCTTTACTTTCTGAATCACCACCGAAACTGCAGAGGAGCTCAAAACGAAGCATTCTTAACAATCACTTGGAAAGTCTTCTTCAGCTTGTCGGAGGCTACAAAGACCAAAAGATTTTTCTCCTTGCTTCTGTCCCGTTCCGTTTCGTTCTGCAAAGAAGCTCGAGGAGAGAACCCATTCCTTGAGACCAGGAGCTTGCAGAAGAACGTGCAAGTTCTCACGGCGAGGCCCAACGTCGCATCTCATCTCTTGGGCCTGATCGAAACGCGGGCCTTACGATTCCATCGACCAGGTCACAGCTTCCAACGACAACATAGACAAGAGGTTGTCGCCGTCGTGCAACAAGGTGGCTCTGTTATCCCAGAAAAGCTACGTCCTGCTGCCCGGCTACATGGGCCACATCTTTCTCGACAGTGCTATACACGCAAAAAGATCGCTGTGCTCACCAAGTTTGTCAAGGACAGGTGGAACAAGTGCGGCCGCAGAGCGGGTGGCGAATCGGATGCCACGGGCCACAAGGACGCCTCGGCTGTTCCTTGGGCAAGAAATGCCGCCGATTGGATGGTGGACTTCGAGAACAAGGCTCTCAGCTGCTTGGATGCAGAGGTCGACCTGCCGGACAGCATGAAGGGCTTGTGACGAGCTCCATGTCGACGCGGCCTTTGATGCGTACAAGGCAGTGCTCGTCATTTCCGGGATGAAGCTATGGTTCCTCGACTTGTGAGGGATGGAAAAGCGGGGACTTCGAGAGTTGGACTTTCCCGATTACAGAAAAAAGGTCGACAGCAAGAGCTTGGAGCTTGGGAAAGCAACCCCGGATGACCGACGAGATCATGCTGCTGCTCGCGAGCCTGGTCTACTCGTGCTACCAGCCGGTGACGGAAAAGCTGATGTGAACTGAGAGTCGGGTTTCAGCATGCAGAACATCGATCTACGGGTTTGCGCAAAGACTCCTTAGAAACGAGCTCTATCGTCTGGGTCTGGCTGTTACCCGAAATTATCTCCTAGCAAAATCAGGAATAACACGAGTTCTGGGCCCGCATGATTGAAGCCGCAAGCCCAAGTACTGCTTTTTCTTCTCGTGAGATTCCAACGAAGCTTGTCACACTCGCTGTGTAGTTTCCTCTCATATCGTTCCGCAGATCCAGTATGTTCTATTGCCCTTGTGAGCTGTTGTTTGCCCTGGTTGACCACGACTGAGGTTTATCCGACCACAAAAACGGTAGATCCTGTGATCATCATCAGTATCCTGAAAGCTTAACCACAGAACCCGATTCCTATTGCGAAGTTTGCACAGTCTTCTCGTGATATTCCATCAGGCGTGACCAAAAGGTTTTTTGTCCTTAGTTCTGTCCTGTTCCGTTCCGTTCTTAGGGATACACAGTTTATGTCTTTGAGACTTGTGGTATCTGCGAGCTTTTGGAACACCAAATACCGAAGTCTCAAGTTTTCCAAGTTTATATTTGCTAAACCTTATCCTAACCAAGGTGCAAGGTGCAAAGATGAGGGTTTGACGTTCAGGCTGGGTGTTACACCTGTCGTATGCCGCTGCGGTGCCGAGGTCTTGAAACACGTTCTGGGAACGTGTGCTGGGGCGTGCTGGCTGAGGTACAGCTCCTGTACCTGACTTTGACAAATGTGGCTTTCGGGAGCCTTGTTTCAACATCTCGTTTGTCCGCGTGGCACGGCAAATATGTTTCTACGTGCAATTGCTCAGGAACGACGATTGGGCCGACCCCATCGTGTTCCACAAGCCTGGGGTGTTTTCTATGCACCCCAATGAGGCACATTTCCGGAGCGAGATGCCTTTCCACCAGTCCTTCCGACGTTTTCGTCGCTTGATTTAGACGCTCTGTGTTTGGATATTTGCATCTTCGTGGAAGTCATTTCGCCGGTGGTTGTGTTACTTGCAACTCCGACATCGTTCAGTGCCAAAGAGACCCTTGAATGGTGAATCCTCCAAATCACGTACCGGAGTGTAAGTGCTGCTATGCTACACTGCAATATGTTACCTTGCGGAGTCCATGCCATCATTGGAGCAATCTGGTCCCGGCCCCCAGGTGATGCCAAACTCACTAAACAGTGCGGTTTGCACGATGGGGCTCTCACGTCAGCGGGGTAGATGTTTACCAGGGCAAGATTTTAAGGATTTAAGATACAGCATTGAAGTGTGGAGCTTCGCCATGCGGTTCTCTTGGGAAGAGCTGGTGCCCGGAGGGTTCATCGCACTTGGGGCAAGAATCATGCGATTTGAAGATCAGCTCCGAAGCTTAAGACTCTTGCTGCAGGAAGCCACCGACATGCATTGTGTGCAGCATTTGGCGCAAAGTCAGATTTTGTGCTGTCACCGCCAGCGTGCAAAGCTGGAACAGCGAGTTCTCACGTGCTGCAGCAGTTACAAAGCGTGAAGCTTGGCGACGTTTGTAGTTCTCAATCTTCCAGGCCACTCTTCCGCGAGCTCGATCACGACTAAAAGCTCGGCGAAACGGTCCGCTGTTATTTCGGTGGCACGTTTCGAACAAGCTGCGTGCCTTAGGCTGACGCGCCTTGGAGACAGTAGTGTCCAGCTGCGCTTCACCAACATGTTTGCACGGATCATTCCACACCACGTACCACAGCTATAGTAGCAAAAGCAGCAGCAGCGCCACTACTGTGCGACTCCGAATTGCGGAGTGCTCAGGGCCTTCGAACTTTTCGGATTCAGGCTCCTGTGTCGGGTTCTGGCTGGCTGACAGCAGCTTCGGGCCAGCTGCCAAATCGCATCGCACCTTCATACCGGAAAGAACCGAGGACAAAATTTTGTTGGGCCTTTGTAGCCTCCCACAGCTGAAAGGTTTAGAAAGAATTCCTAAACCCTTAATCCAACATCCTAAACCCTAAATCCTAAGCTTGGTTCCAAAATCCAAAATCTTAAAATCTTAAACCCTAAATATCAACCCAAAATCCTTCATCCTGAACCGTGGTGCGTGAATCCTAAACACTAAATCCTAAACCTTCCTAAAGGCCAAAACATAAAGCTTACTAAACCCTGATTCCTAAATCCTGAACCCTGAAATGCTAAATCCTAAATCCTTGTTCCTAAATAATCAAAAACCCTGGTTCCTGAATCCTAAACCTGTACCCTCAATCCCAAACCCCGGTTCCAAAATCCTAACACCTACATCCTAAATTCTAAAACCCTGGACTCTGAACACAAACCCGAGATCCTGGAGAGTACCGCGACATCCACCCCAAAATCTACGGACATCCTAAATGATAATTCCTGAACCCCAAATCCTAAATCCTAGAACCTAAATCCTACACCCTGAAGGGCGCGGCGTTCCGGGTCAAAGGTTAAGGTCATGTGCACATGTTATCCCAGCACGCCTGTCGCGTGCGCAGCACCTGAGCCGGGGCTGGGGTTCCTTCGCTGAGCCTGTCGCGCCAGCTCTGGAGCCAGCCTCGCTGACGCCTCAGCACGCTCGCCGCTGCTAATCGGAGCGCCCGCAGCTCGCTCCAGTTCGGGGTTTGGGGGTTTGAGGGTTTAGGGTTTAGGGTTTGGGGTTTTGTGGTTTTGGGGTTTGGGGTTTTTGGGTTTGGGGTTTTGGGGTTTGAGGTTTTGGGGTTTAGGGTTTGGGGTTTGGGGATTCGGGGTTCAGGGTTTGAGTTTGGGGCTTGGGGGTTTGGGGATTGGTTGGGGCTGTGGGGTTTGGGGTTTAAGGCTTAGGGTTGGGGGGTTTGGAGTTTACGGGTTTGGGGTCAGGATGGATTAGGCTTCGACGCCAGAATGTACCATGCTTTTAGGGTTTGGGTTTTAAAGTACGGGGTTTGGGCTGTAGGGTCAAAGGTTTCGGGTGCATCTCATGTCCCCAGGCCCAGACCCCTTACGGGATCCAAAAAGTTCAATCATTAAGACAGTTCGTATCCTAAGCCATGTAGTACTAGGGGTTCCTTTTTTTGGGTTTTGGTTTCAGGTTAAATCTTGGGAGGGGTCGGGGTCAGGGACGCTGCGAAAATCAAAAACCTTCAACCCATTTCCGGAACCCAGAGCCCCAAAGCTTTACGGCTTTCGGGGAGTTTGACCCTAAACCCTATTTTGGGAACTGGGGGTGTTGGGCGAATCGTTTGGCAAGGCTTCGCCTTCAGAGTGGAAAGGCTCGTTTCAAAAATACTTTAGCCTTGGGCCCTACCGAATCTTCCTTGAACATGTACTAGGAATCTTCTGGATAAACTCCAGGTTCACCTGAACATGGGCGCTGAGCGACTTTTTCCGTTGTTTCTGAGCTGAGAGGTCGGATAATTCACCACAAGCAACTCTCCCTTCCTCTTCATCTCTTGAGCATCGCTTCGTCAAAACCCTCGAAAAGGCTCGTGTCCTGGGCTCGCACACACGGTGCTTCGGCTGGGATGCAGTTCGGGGTTCGAGGGGTCCCCTTGTTTTTGTGAAGTCTCATAAGGCTTTCATGGGTTTAACAGGAATTAGCATAGGGCATAGGGGGCTGAATAAGCAGTAGTAGTTTGCAGTAGTGTTCCCTTGTTGTCTTTATGATATAGCTTCAGTACAATATAACCCAATACTTTATTCCAATTTTTATTGCCCCTATATTAGGGTTTTTGGCTTCGGGTGTTAAGTGCTGTATTAGGAGTTTAGGGTCGGGGGTTTCGCGGTTTAGAGTTAAGGGTTTTTAGGGTTTAGAGATTGTGTCTGCTTGCTTGGCTTCGGGCATTTCTAGACTCCTGTAAAAGATATTATATCGTTTTGCAGTCTTTACATAAAGATACTATATTCGACCCTCAAAACCCTGTGCTAAGCACTAAGACCTGCTTTGGCTTTTTCTCCGAGACTGGAACAAGAAAGCACGGAGCTCGTTTGCAGCAAAAGCAAAGCCTTCAGCCTAGGCAAAATAGCCAAGCCGATTTCCAAACCTGTAAGCCTCGAACCCATACAGCCATCAACCGTACTATGGAGTCTTGATGAACCAGTAATGGTATTCTTTAAGGTTCATTTGTATCATACTAAAATCAACCTCCCAGTGCTCCAAGGCACTGTTCAAGTTACGTAGGTTCCTGTATACTTCGAACCGAAATCTCACACCCCACGCCTGAAGGCTAAACTCTACATCACAGCAAGGGGTTGAACCCCTGCACAGTAAACACCCAGAACCACAAAATCCTGATGCCGTAGACTTCCAACCTCCGCGCAAGTCTCCACAATCCCTCATCCTATGAACACATTTAAATGGGTGGTTGCCAAAATTATGGACCCTTTTTGGGTCCCTAATATAGTACGGCACCTACTATTTGGGGTACCCAAAAAGGGACCCTAATTTTGACAACTACCCAAATGAAAGTAGAAATCTTCAAGTAACAAGGGATCCGTAGTTCATGAGTAGTGGAGTCTCGGCGCAACAGTAGACCCCTACCCTAAGCCCGAAACCACCGAAACCTTGTATAAACTCTACAACTCTACAACCCGCGAGCCCAAAACCCAAAACTTTCACTCTGGCAGCAGACCGAGGCGCCAGCGTCTGCGAGTCAGCAGACTCTCAGCAGTTGCGTTTGTCAACTTCGAGTTTCTGTTTGCGATCCTCCGCCTAGGGAGCTCGGGTTTACGAGCTTAGGGTTTGGAAAGTAAGGGTTTAAGTATGAGGGATTTGGATTCCTGGATTTGGGTTTAGGATTTCGAAACCAATCAACACGGCTGCCGTCATCAACACCATGGTCTTCGTCGTCATAGTAATCGTCGTCATGAGCGCCATGAGAGCCCTTGATGCCAATCGTCAGTAGGGGCAGTGCCCGTACTCATGTTGGCACAGAAGGTTCTTACCTGAAGTCCAAAATGCCTTTGACCGCAGTAACAACCCTTAGACACTCAACCTTCAACCTTCAAGCCTAAGCTCTAAACCCAAGTGAGCAAGCCACTGGCCCCCCCTGCCTGAATCTGAGGGATCAAGGGAGTAAGTCTGCGGGTTCTACGTGCGGCTTATACGTGGGGCAACCTAAACGAAGGTACTTATACCAAGTTGAACAAGAACTGGAGCGGGGTTGCATGGCAAATGAGTGGGGAACTTCTACTAACCCTTACAGAAACCCTTTTTAGAGCCAGCCATCCACCATCTTATAGAAAATCTAAACCCTAAACCCTAACCCCTTCTGAAGCTAAGGAGTTTCTGGTTCCATCCGCACTGGGGGATGGTGACCGTACGGTGCGTGCAAAGGGCGACGTGGCCGAGGGTACCCTGGGCCAGGGAGATAAGGGCTTTTAGGGTTTTACGTTTTCAGGGTTTAGGGTTAAGGTGGAGGTTTTTTTGGGGGCCTATTGGGGCTTTTGGGGTTTTTTAGGGCTTTGAGGATTTTTCGGATGCGTTCCAGAGTGTCAGGTTTTGTTTTTTCGCTGTGAACTTTTTTGAAGGGCCTTTAGATGTGTTTTGCCGCCTCTAGGGCTTTTCGACTTTTGCTTTATTCAATTGGTTTGTGTGCTTCTAGAGCTCACGCCTCTAGTGTCTTTCAGGTGTTTTTAGGGGCTTTGGGTTTTTAGTGGTCTTCGTGGTCCTTGCTTGAAGGCTTTCAGTGCTGTTGGTTCTTGTTTGTAGGGTGGTCGTAGCAGGGCTGCCAGGTTTCTTTTTGGGTGTTGCGGTTTTGGTGTTTAGGGCGTCGGGTTCTTGGTTCAGATGGGGTCGTTCTTATTGGTTTCTTGTTGTCTCGTAGGGGAATCTTTATCGTGAACCCTAAACCCTAAACCCTAAACCGTGGTGGCGGCCCGTTCTGGGGTTTTCGTCTGGCTGTTAGGTTTTTGTTGGGGCTTTTGGGACTTTGTAGGGCCTAAACCCTAAACCCTAAACCGGCATTGTAGGGCTTCATGATTCTTGGGGCTTAGGGCTGTAAGGTGGCTCAGGGTTTTCTCGTGTTTGAGGTGTTTTGGGCTTAAGGGTTGAGGGCTTCAGGGCTTTCGGAGTTTTGGCTTTGAAGGCTTTTAGAGGTGTTGGAGTTCAGGATTTGGGGCTTTCGGGGTTCTGGGGTGGAGGATTTGCAGGGCTTTTCAGGTTTTGTGCTTCAAGTTTGGTTTTTTCATTTCGGGGCTTGTGTGGTTGACGTCAGGATATGGGGTTTGGGTTTCAGGGTTTGGAGCTTAGGGTTTTAAAAGTTCTCAGGGGGTGTAGGGATCTAGCCTTGCTTTACAAGGATGTGGTGTTGGGCTTTGAAGTGCTGTAACTACGTGGCGGACTTTGAAATCAGGTGCTTCGTGTACTAGGTGGAAAAGACTCCTAGACACAAAACTCCCAGGTTGCGGGAGTGTAGGTTGGAACATATGGGAGTTTCCGAAAATTAGGGGACCCTAATATAGTACCCTAAATAATAGGATCCTTCTTGTAAGGACCCCAAAATAAGGTACCCCAATTTTCGGAAACCCCCATCTTCCACAGCAGTACCGACCCTCAGACCCTCCGAATCGTACATTGTCAACTTGGGTTAAAGTTTTGATGTTAGCGCCTTTTGATTTCCTTCAAATCCCCTTTACCGTGGTAGTATGCCATGGAGCTACTTGATGGATCATGAGACTTACATCTTCTAAGTCGGGTTGTGAGTACTACCGCACTCCAGTCCTTACACTTGTCTACGACTTTCCATGATCCAGCGCGACCAGACACGCTTCAGAGAGCGAAGTGGAGCGTTCGTTTTTACAGAATTTGTCATTGGGTTCTGTACGGTCCTAAGCAGTTTTGTGATTTCTGTGGGGTATGGGTTCGAGCTTAAAGTTTAGGTTGTGGGATCTCGAGTTTAGGTGTAAACTTAACTTTTAGAGTGTGGCCTAATGAGCTCCTCGGAGCCTCAAGATTCTGCTCTTGCTCAGTCCCTGCGTTGCGTTTTTGTTTCAGGGTTTTTGGGGTTTAGGGCTTTAGGGCTCTCGGGTTCGAGGACTTTAGTTTCTATGGTTAGGTTCTGAGGCACTTGGCAGTGCGTAAGCTGCGTCAGACTGTGCTACTGGAATTCAGGCACATGCAACGTCGCTATTATACGTCCTCGTCGTCCTCGTCGCGGTCGCCAGCACCCGAATGTTTCCTAAGCAACCACGTTCATGTTTTTGTGATATTTTGTGTCAGAGTCGCGAGTGATTATGAAATTATGAAGTATGAATCCTGTTTCTGCCACTGTGTTTTGACATTGTACGCCCCAAATCCTGAACGTCATTGAACTCTGAATTGCCTTGCAAAACGCTGAACCCTATACCCCTCTGAAGCCTTGAGCCCCAAGCCCACAAAGCCTAAGCCCGTAACGGAGGGACATTGCACTCAACTCCCGCAGACTGGAGGCACTCGGCTGCTGCGGCTGCCACGGGCCTTGGCCTTCGCCCTGCCGCAGGGCAGCGCCTCCGGTCCTATGGGGGTGGAGTACCCGGGCCTGAGTCAGAAAGGAGGTTGCGCTGTGTTTTCGCACATGTGTGCATCTGTGCGTATGCTTTGGGCGTGAGGTGCACAAATCCATCCATCTATCGTGGTATAACTATATATACACGTTCCCGCATGCATCTCAGATATGTATGTATATGTAACATACATGGGTACATGCATGCGTACCTACAGTTATGCAGATATACAGATTTGCACATGCGACCATGGTCATACATGCACACATGTACGACGAGATGTGCGAGAAATGAACAGGCACATCGACATATACCAAATTTATGTAGAAAAGTAATTAAAGCAGGAGGTAAAAGGTTACATGGATTGGAAATTGAATGGATCTGTATGTGTATGTATGCATGCATGTATGCAAACATGTATGTGTGTGCATGTATGTCTATACGTGTGTATGTATGTATGTTTGTATGTATGTAGACGCCCGTGTATGTCAGTGTATGTACTTGCATGGGTGTGCACGATTACGTATGAGTATGCATGTATGTGTGTGCATGCATAATTGTATGTGTATGTGGACGTGAATGTATATGTAGGTATGTAATGTGTGTGTGTATGTATGCATTCATGTATGTAAGTATCTATATCTATATATGTGTCGATGTGTGTTTGTATACGTATATATATATATATATATGTATATGTATATGTATATGTATATGTATATGTATATGTATATGTATATGTATATGTATGTATATGCATATGTATAAACAGAGCGGTACATGTATGCATGTGCAGACAATTACATACATATACAGACATGTATACATACCCACATACATGCATGCATACATACATATACATTTTCGTTACACATACACCGACACATGCGCATATACACACACATACACACATACACACATACACACATACACACATACATACTCATACATACTCATAAATGCTCACACATGCACATACATACACATACACACTCATACATGCACATGCATACACAGGCAAGTACATCATGGCTTATGCACAGAGACATGCAGGCGTGCATACATCTTTACATACATACATACATGCATACATGCATACATACATACATACAGAGACAGACAGACAGCCAGCCAGCCAGGCAGGCAGGCAGGCAGGCGTGTATTACGTACATACGTGCAATCGTACATATGTACGTACATACATACATGCATGCATACTGTTTATATATATATACACATACAGTTTGTACACACATATAAGTACATTGTTCACATACATTCTGATTCGTATGCGTGTGCATGCACATGCATATCGATGGAGTATCCCCTTCCCTCCCCCTGAGGGTATGGGTTAGGACTTTGACTGAGGGATCGAGGGTTTAGCATCCGTTGTGCGGCGGGTTTGCTAGGTTTCTGCTGTAGGGTGTATTTAGGGTTTATGCCTCAAGAAGGTGGGTTTTGGGGGTGCCCAAGCCGAGATCCTGAATCAGTACTCCAAACCCAAACCTGGAACAAGCAAAAGCCGCCCTCATCTCTGCATCCTATGTAAGCTCTCTGACGCCCAAAACTTGAACCAACATTTACTCCCATTAATTGCCAGCGAGGCCGAAATTCCTTGAGGCTCTGCAGACGGAGGCCTTGGTTAAGGGTTCACGTGAGCGTTCGGTTCAGCGTTTTAGGGTTTAGGGGTTCCGGGACCCTAAACCCTAAACCGTTTTTAGGTCTTGGGCTTCACGAGTTTATTGTACCCTGTCCAAAGGGGCCGCTTGTAGACTTTGCGGAGGTCAAGCAGCGTTGCCCACCGAGAGTCTTGGCTGCGATTGCATCACCCTTTAGGGCTTTGTCAGCGTTTAGGGTTTAGATGCTTTAGGGTTTAGGGCTCAGTTAGTGTTCAGGAGTTATACATGTTTATAGGGTCTTATCGGGTGCTGGTAAGCTCGTTTATGGCTTAACTGTTACTACCATTCACCACTTTTTTGGTTACGGGGATCGACAGGAACAGACATGAAAAGACTTACTTAGAGTGGCTGCAGGGTTGTGCAGTGCTCTTGGATGAGTCCCTGGGATCCGAAGGAGGGTTTAGGGTTTCGGGGGGGTTTAGGGTTTAGGGTTTGAGGTTTCGGGTTCAGGGTTTTTAGGGTTTTTAAAGGTTCTTTTAGGGTTTTTTAGGGTTGGGAGAAAATAGTTGCGCATGGCTGGCGAATCTTCCCTGGCCCTGCGTAGCAGTTCTCACGGGACGGAACAGGAACGACCGAAATCCCAAGGCCCGCAAAAGCAGTCGAATTTCCAACTGCACAAGCCGGAGACGGTAGCACATTGAGCTGTGGGCCGTTGTATTAGCTGCTACTATAGGGGCCTAAATAATTACCTATACAATTTTGGGGGTTCCTTGTTAAAATAATTATAGTATACTGGGCCCCAAAACCCTATTCTAATCATTAAGCCCCCTATATTATAGCCGCTATGGCTTAAAGCTTGCGGTCGATCCTTCATCCTTAAATCCTCGGCCGCAAAAGCCCTAAACCCTAAACCCTCAAGCCGAAATAATCCCGCCGTCCAAAAACCCTGCCTGAATGAAGGGCCTAAACTACTTTAACGGTAGTCCAAATCCTATGAAACGTTTCATCCCAAGCTTCACAAAGGACTCTGTGCCAAAGACGCTCAAATAGAACTAGAGAAGCTCCAAAGCCTTTCAGGCTTAAACCCTTAGCCCGAAAAGCTCTAAATCCTAGGCCCCAAACCCTAAACCCTTCAACCCTAAACCCGGAAGCCCCAAACCCTAAACCCTTAAACCCCAAACCCGAAAGCCCTACAGTTTTTTGGATGCCATTGCAGGCAAGAACGCCTTGGTCGCCTTGCTGCTTTGCCGAGAGCGCCTCCGTGACGCGTCGCCCTTTGGGGTATATCTGGACCCCCGGGCCCGGGCTTCGGGTTTGAGAACTTAAGGTTTAGGGTTTAGGGTTTTGGGGTTTAGCGGAAGAAGGTGATGCCAGTTTGTATGTTTGAATGGGTTTTTGAAGGGTTACATCTTGGTTTCACAGAATGTCGGACAGGTAACAGGCTTCTACTTTTAGTAGATGGTGGTGAGCTGTGCGTTCCGGGTCCCCCTCTCCTCGGCCCCTCCTAGGCTTCAAGACGGCTTCAATGCTGCAACCTAAGCCCCCTGCCGTTCTACACTGGGGGAGGCTCGGGGTTTCAGAAGAGTGTTCGAGGGGTATTAGGTTTGGCGCCGGCTGAGATCTCGTCACGTTACGCCCTAAGGTACCTGATATAAAGGCATGTAATGTCAATGCTGCAACTCGTGGAAAGGAGTTCTGGGGGTCAGGGTCTCGAGCTCCGATGCCCCCCTTAGGAATCCCGTATGATGGTTCGAGCTGTTCGAAGCATGTACGATTGAAACCGGTTGAAGGGGTTCCTAGGAGATGCGGTTCAGGAGTAGAGACTGGAGGCCAGGAAGGGTTTGCCCTGTCTAGGACTCGTTGCCGAAAAGCTTTCCCACGATGCCACTGCTGGATGCTGGGTGGAACCGTTTGTTTCACGGTCAGGATTGAAGATTCTGTAGGCAGGCTTGCGGACCGGGTGTATGGTTCAGGGCTTCAAGACATCGCACAAGGTGTAGCTTAAAGTAACATATAGCGAGCCTGGAAGCCCACCAGGAACTAACATAGGATCTGGAATAATGAGAAATATCAGCCCCATATAGGTTCTTGTGTAATCCTACCTCAATTCGATATTTTATGCCCAGGCCCCATTCCAATTCGTAAGGCCCCTGACCCTAAACCCTAAACCCCGCAACCCTAAACCTCTAAACCCTAAACCCCTAAACCCTAAACCCCTAAACCCTAAACCCCTAAACCCTAAACCTTAAACCCTAAACCAGAATATGGGTCTCCGCAATTGCTATACTTCCTGACCGGCCCCAAACCTTGAACGCAAGACCGCGGCTACTATAGCCTGAATTAATTACCAATCCTATTCTGTGGGTTCCTTGTTAGAATTATAGTATAATGTACCCCAGAACCCTATTCTAATTATTAAGGCCCCTAGATTATACAACCCTACTATAGATCCCTAGTAAGGCCCTATCTGCAGTATGGGGTTTTGGGTGAACAGCAGGCCCCAGACCTTTCCATTCAGGTTTAGGGTTGGTAGTTGAAGGGTTTGGGGTTTAGGGTTTAGGGGTTTAGGGGTTTAGGGTTTAGAGTTTAGGGTTTAGGGCTTAGGGTTTAGGGTTTAGGGTTTAGGGTGTAGGAGTATGGGCTAGGGGGTTCGGGCAGCCCATCGATTCAGGATGAAGCGTTACGAGTTACGATCAGCCGTTCTAGGACCCCAGCACAACCCCAGCACCCTTGAATCCGTAATGAAGTAATCTAGGGGCCTACATAATTACCTATACGATCCGGGGGGTTCCTTTTTATGATTATAGTATAATGGGCCCCAAAACCCTATTCTAATGGCCTCAACCCCTAGCCCCTAAACCCCAACCCCTGATAGTATAGGGGCTTGGGGGTTCCTTATTGTAACTTCATTATAATGGGCCCCAAAGCCCTATTCTCATCGTTAAGGCCCCTGCAGTCTTAAAGACAAGCCTCGACCCGAAGCTCTGAGCCCCAAAGCCCAAAGTGAAGCCTAAACCCTAAACGGATCAAGCAGCTTACTGAAGAAAAAGCAGCTAGGCCCGCTAGTCCCTGGAAGTAAACCCTAAACCTTCAATCCCTAAACCCTAAACCCTAAACGCCAAACCCTAAACCTTCAATCCCAAAGCCGAAAACTCGAAACAAGCCCAGGATGATGATCCGCCATGGTTTGAGGCCTGGTTTAGGGTTTAGGGTTGTATGACTGACTGACTGACGGACTGGCCGTGCGATTTCATGTACGGAGCTTTGAGTGCAGGGTTTCGGTTTTGGGGCCCAGGTCTTTTGGGGTTTCGGGCTTAGTCTATACATGCTGTGAAGGCCAAGAGCCCATGCGGTCCTCTATAAAACTCTCAGAAGGATGAATGGAACCCTTATAACAACCCTCATTGTAACCCTTATGGGGGCCATATGCTGTAGCAACCCTTATAATAAACTGATGGCAACCCTGCTAGGAAACGCTCTGGCGATGAAAGACAGTAGGAAACCGCAGACAAGGCTTCGCTGCAAGAAATTTGGAAAGGCTTAAGGGGTGGGTGACTCTCTGGACAAACACACCCTACACCCCAAACCCTAAACCCGAAACCGCAAAGAACTTGAATCCTAAAACTGCAAGAACCTAAACCCGCTGCAACCCTCAGAAGCTAAACCCTAAGACCCCAAGAACCAAAACCCAGAAGCTCTAAGGACTTGATGAAGACTCCAAGAACCTGAACACAAAACCTGAAACTTGCAGAAGGGGGCCTGTTAAAATTCCGATCAATATTGCTCTTTCGATTCCGTACCTCAAGTATGGTATGGTATACACCAAAACCCTATTCCTAAGTAGCAAGGCCCATACACTACCTTAAGCTTCAAGGTACCGGCATATTCCAGTACTCCCTTTGAGGGTCCCCCTTCTCTGAAACTCCTTCAAGGCATCTTCAACGGGAGCAGCAATCCCCTATCTCAGCTCATATAGGAAGCCCTCAACCCTAAGCCCTATGCATTTGTGGCATGGATCGTTTTAGGGGCTTTCTCAAACCTTAAACCCTAAACCCTACCTAAACTTGGGAACTACCGGGCTTCTCATCTTAGTGCCTCAAATAAACGCCGCCAGCACCATGGCCAATCGCATGCGCCCGAAGGCACCATGAAGCGGACTTTGAGCGTCCCGCAGCCNCCTAAACTTGGGAACTACCGGGCTTCTCATCTTAGTGCCTCAAATAAACGCCGCCAGCACCATGGCCAATCGCATGCGCCCGAAGGCACCATGAAGCGGACTTTGAGCGTCCCGCAGCCTGCAGGGGCCGGTCCGGACAGCACCAAGCGGACCGTGAGCGTTCATTGCCTGGCGGGTTCCAGCTTTGAGCTGGACGTCAACATTACCGAAACCGGCTGGGAAGTAGCGGAACGCATCGCAGCCGAAGTTGGCCACCCTGCAGGTTTACTNACCGTGAGCGTTCATTGCCTGGCGGGTTCCAGCTTTGAGCTGGACGTCAACATTACCGAAACCGGCTGGGAAGTAGCGGAACGCATCGCAGCCGAAGTTGGCCACCCTGCAGGTTTACTGTTGCTGACATCGGGTGGTTGTGTCATCGATCAGCGCCAGCTGCTGCTGCATCAAGTCCAGTGCGACGAGATCTGGTACGTGGTGCGGCAGCTTGGCGCTGGTCGTGTCGCGATGCTTTGGAAGCGCCTGCTCGAGGAGAAGACTCTGTCTGATGTAGCTGCCCTGAACGAAACGATGTCTCTCACATGATATTCCAGACAAAGGCTCGCCGACCTGGGCATCCAACTACCCAGCAGCCTACAGAGTTTGACGTTTGGCTCCGGCTTCAACCAGAGGTTGGAGGGCATCCAACTACCCAGCAGCCTGCAGAGTTTGACGTTTGGCCGTGGCTTCAACCAGAGCTTGGAGGGCATCCAACTACCCAGCAGCCTGCAGAGTTTGACGTTTGGCTGCGACTTCAACCAGAGCATGGAGGGCATCCAACTACCCAGCAGCCTGCAGAGTTTGACGTTTGGCCGCGGCTTCAACCAGAGCTTGGAGGGCATCCAACTGCCCAGCAGCCTACAGAGTTTGACGTTTGGCTCCGGCTTCAACCAGAGCTTGGAGGGGAGGGCATCCAACTACCCAGCAGCCTGCAGAGTTTGACGTTTGGCTGCGACTTCAACCAGAGCATGGAGGGCATCCAACTACCCAGCAGCCTGCAGAGTTTGACGTTTGGTGACGGCTTCAAAAAGAGCATGGAGGGCATCCAACTACCCAGCAGCCTGCAGAGTTTGGCGTTTGGCACCTGCGTCAACCAGAGCATGGAGGGCATCCAACTACCCAGCAGCCTGCAGAGTTTGACGTTTGGCCGCGAGTTCGACCAGAGGTTGGAGGGCATCCAGCTACCCAGCAGCCTGCAGAGTGTGACCTTTGGCTATAAGTTCAATCAGAGCTTGGAAGGCATCCAGCTACCCAGCAGCCTGCGGAGTTTGACGTTTGGTGACGGCTTCAACCAGAGCATGGAGGGCATCCAGCTACACAGCAGCCTGCAGAGTTTGACCTTTGGCCATAACTTCAACCAGATCATGGAGGGCATCCAACTACCCTGCAGCCTGCAGAGTTTGACGTTTGGCTGCGACTTCAACCAGAGCATGGAGGNCAGAGTTTGACCTTTGGCCATAACTTCAACCAGATCATGGAGGGCATCCAACTACCCTGCAGCCTGCAGAGTTTGACGTTTGGCTGCGACTTCAACCAGAGCATGGAGGGCATCCAACTGCCCAGCAGCCTACAGAGTTTGACGTTTGGCTCCGGCTTCAACCAGAGGTTGGAGGGCATCCAACTACCCAGCAGCCTGCAGAGTTTGACGTTTGGCCGCGATTTCAACCAGAGGTTGGAGGGCATCCAACTACCCAGCAGCCTGCAGAGTTTGACGTTTGGCTATAACTTCTTCAACAACCAGAGCATGGAGAGCATCCAACTACCCAGCGGTCTGCNGAATGCTGCAGGTCCTCCTTGGCTTGCTTGGGTCCCTGACGAACGTGCTCCAGCAGCTGCTCGTCGTCAGGGTCGCCCGAACCCAGCCTGACTATTCCAGAAGAGTGGACAAGAAGGAAACGCAAGCCCTGCCCTAAACCCTAAAACTCTAAACTAATGATGCCCACAAAACCTGCTGGGTGATGCTAGCTGAAGGCTTAAGGGTTGCTGTGGGCACAAGCCTCTTTTTATGACGCATGCTTCCATGAAGGCTAAGCCCTAAACCCTAATCCCTAATCCCTAATCCCTAAACCCTAATCCCTAATCCCTAAACTCAAGGCATAGGCGGCCCACCTACTGTGGGTGGGCGGCGCTTAAGCCCCACGACTTCGATGGCGCAGAGCGACCCAAGATGCCTCCCTGCCTCTCCACAGCCATGGGGACCGTAGCACCCACGATAGGGTTCTCCTCGAAACCAGTACTGGTCCCGTAAAGTAATTACCCGAAACCCGACCCCTTCACCGTGGAGGTGGTCGGCCCCCCAGGGTCTGGGGCAGAATTCAAGGATCAGTCCTGGGGGGGGACGCCTGACCCCCCCTAGCCTCGCCTGGGCCCCCCCCTTGGGCCCCCCCGTCCCACAGAGCAAAGTCGACAACTGTTGGGCTTTTCTGGGATTCTCTCCCTTCCATTGCGGCGGTCCTAGAAGCAGGAAATCCAGCAAATCCGAAAGTGCCCGCGCGGACTCTACAAAATCGACAACGTTTGGGCTGTTGTGGGGTTCCCTCCACTTCGGCGGTCCCAGAAGCCGGAAAGGGAGCGGACTTTACAAGATCGACAACCTTTGGGCTTTTGTCGGGTTCCTCCGTTTCGGCGATCCCAGAAGCAGGAAATCCAGCAAATCCGCCCTGCTGTTGCCCTGCCCTGCCCCTTGCCCTGCTTGCTGCATCAAGACGGTTGAAGAAATAGCGAAAACCTTGGAATGAGTTTAGGTGCTAAACCCTAAAAGGAATAGGTTTGGGTGGTTTGGCCGCCTTAGACNGCCCCTTGCCCTGCTTGCTGCATCAAGACGGTTGAAGAAATAGCGAAAACCTTGGAATGAGTTTAGGTGCTAAACCCTAAAAGGAATAGGTTTGGGTGGTTTGGCCGCCTTAGACGGCGAGAATTAAAAGAAAGAGCCATCCATAATCAGGCTCCAACCGCCAAGAAATTACACTGTCGCAAGATACTTCGGCTTATGCGCCACTCTACGGCAAACCCTAAACCCTAAACCCTCAACCCTAAACCCTAAGCCCTAATCCCTAATCCCAAATCCCTAATCCCTAAACCCTAAACCCTATATTCCCACCCAGGACCCACCCTTTTTCTAGGGTGCCTGGACCCAGAGGACGCCGGCAGTGATTGACACCATTACTTGGATGGACACTCCAAACCCGACCACGAAAGCCCGCGGTGGACATTTCCTTTGGCACCCCCTAGCCCTCCCCCTTCCCCCCCCCTGGCCCCTAGCCGCCCCTGCGCCCTGGCCTCCTCTAGCCCCCCTACCCGCCTGGGCCTTGCTGGGCCTGCTGCCGCCCCTGGCCCAGGCAGAGATGGGAATTGAGGGCGCCAGCCCGAAACCCTAAAAGGTAATATTTTGGGTGGTAGCCTGTGTAAGCTCACAGCGGGGGGGAAAAGGAATAGAAACCAATTTGTAATTGTTTTCTCAGGAGATTGCAACCTTGTGTCTAGACGTNTGGGTGGTAGCCTGTGTAAGCTCACAGCGGGGGGGAAAAGGAATAGAAACCAATTTGTAATTGTTTTCTCAGGAGATTGCAACCTTGTGTCTAGACGTGGATATGCCGCCCCCTCACACACCTGGGAGTGTAGGGACGCCATCCTACAAAGAAAATACTGCCGCTGCGCGGCGAGACGCCCTAATCCCTAATCCCTAAACCCTAATCCCTAATCCCGAAACCTTAAACCCTAAACCCTAATCCCTACACCCTAATCCCTAATCCCTTCACCCCAAACCCTAAACTGCAAAGAACTTGAATCCTAAAACTACAAGAACCTAAACCCCCTGCAACCCTCAGAAGCTAAACCATAAGACCCCAAGCACCACAACCCAAAAACCTCTAAGAACCTGATGCAAAACTCCAAGAACCTGAACACAAAACCTGAAACTTGCAGAAGTGGGCTGGTTAAATTTCCGATTAGTATTACTCCTTCGATTCCTTACCTCAAGTATGGTATAGTATACACCAAAACCTAATTCTAATTATTTAAACCACTACTTTAGAGGGCTCTTTCGCCTTTCGTGCTCTGAGGTTCTAAGGCGGAGGGCCAAGGGTCCGAGAGATTTAGGGGTGCAACATAGGGGCCTTAATAATTAGAATAGGGTTCTTTTAAAGGGTTCTTATAAAGGGTCAATAAGGGATCTATAGTAGGGTTTTACAATATATGGGCCTTAATAATTAGAGTAGAGTTTTGGAGCCCTTTTTACTCTAATTATAACAAGGAACCCTCAAAACAGTATAGGTAACTACTCAGGCCCCTATGGTAGGTTTCAGGGTTTAAAGGTTAAGGGTTTAGGGTGTAGGGTGCAGGGTTTAAGGTCTGGGTTTTGTTTTGAGAAGGGTCTTAGGGATTTAGGGTTTAGGTCTTGGGTTTTTTGGGTTTAGGGCGTTAGGGATGTCGCGTTTGCGGATTTTGGGGCCGTTTCGGGGTCGCAGTTTTTTTTTTCGGATTGTCGAGTCTAGGGTTGCGCCAGGGCTCCAGGGATTGGGGTTTAGGGTGTAGGGTAAGGGTTCAGGGTTTCGGTGGTTTAGGGTTTAGGGTTTGGGTCTTGTTTTGGGATTCAGAAGGTTCGGCTTGGCGGGTGAGGCTGTGTACTAAGACACGCTCACGAAACGCAAAGAACTTGAATCCTAAAACTGCAAGAACCTAACCCCTGAAACGCTGAGAAGCTAAACCCTACGACCCCGAGCACCAAAACCCAAAAACCTCTAAGAACCTGATGCAAACTCCAAGAACCTGAACACAAAACCTGAAACTGGTAGAAGGCGGTGCTTTAAGATTCCGATCAATATTACTCCTTCGGTTCATAACTGCAAACATGGTATAGTATACACCGAAAGCCTGTTCCTAAGTAGCAAGGCCCATGCCCACACATTACCTTAAGCCCCAAACTACGTATTTCATAAGAAACTTCAACTATCCAGTACAGTCCTCGTACACGGCTTGCAGTGGCACGCGGCACTGTTCCTATACAGGGCCTTTCACAATTGGAATAGGGCTTCCGGCATATTCCAGTACTCCCTATGAGGGTCCCCCTTCTGTGAAACGCGTTCAAGGCATCTTCACTGCACAGGGAGCAGCAATTCCCCTACCTCAGCTCATATAGGAAGCCCTCAACCCTAAGCCCTAAGCATTTGTGGGATGATTTCTATTTGGATCGTTTTAGCGACTTCCTCAAACCTTAAACCCTAAACCCTAGCCTAAACTTGGGAACTACCGGGCTTCTCATCTTAGTGCCTCAAATAAACGCCGCCAGCACCATGGCCAATCGCATGCGCCCGAAGGCACCATGAAGCGGACTTTGAGCGTCCCGCAGCCNACCGTGAGCGTTCATTGCCTGGCGGGTTCCAGCTTTGAGCTGGACGTCAACATTACCGAAACCGGCTGGGAAGTAGCGGAACGCATCGCAGCCGAAGTTGGCCACCCTGCAGGTTTACTTTTGCTGACATCGGGTGGTTGCGTCATCGATCAGCGCCAGCTGCTACTGCATCAAGTCCAGTGCGACGAGATCTGGTACGTGGTGCGGCAGCTTGGCGCTGGTCGTGTCGCGATGCTTTGGGAGCGCCTGCTCGAGGAGAAGACTCTGTCTGATGTAGCTGCCCT
>BGNK01004031.1:15206-60206 GCA_003297005.1 Symbiodinium sp. clade A Y106
GGAAGAGCTTGCTGCAATGGAAAAGCACTTCACGCGCCTCTACCAGGCCGATGCCGACCGCATCTCCCAAGCGACTCCATACCCCTCTGCCGCAGTTCCAGTCACCGAATCTGAGGTACGAGACGCCATCAACAGACTCCCAGTATCCAAGGCAGCCTACCAGGCTCCTCTCCGGGTGCTATCTGGCGCCTCTGTGGTGACCAGGTGGCTGGGACCGTGGCCGCGGACCTCTGCAGCCGCTGGCAACCAGGCACGGCCGGTGTGCCGAATGACNGCCTACCAGGCTCCTCTCCGGGTGCTATCTGGCGCCTCTGTGGTGACCAGGTGGCTGGGACCGTGGCCGCGGACCTCTGCAGCCGCTGGCAACCAGGCACGGCCGGTGTGCCGAATGACTGGGTCCTTGCACACCTAGCCCTACTTCAGAAACCAGGCAAGCCGGGCACCGCCCCGGAACACTACAGGCCTATTGGCCTGATTGATGCCCTGGGCAAAGCGATCATAGGCATGCTGCTGGATAAGATTCGCTTTGACCTTGAACAATACGTCTTGTCCTCCCCACAATTTGCTTATGTCAAGGGCAGATCGACCCAGGAGGCACTACGCCGTACCTTCTANATCATAGGCATGCTGCTGGATAAGATTCGCTTTGACCTTGAACAATACGTCTTGTCCTCCCCACAATTTGCTTATGTCAAGGGCAGATCGACCCAGGAGGCACTACGCCGTACCTTCTATCACTGCCAGCTTGTCCAGGACCTTCGCATGCGCAACACTCGCAGCCTGCACGAGCGTAAAGCTGGACGCACCAGCCTCCCACTCGCAGGTGGTCTGCAAGCTTGTCTTGACCTTAGCGCCGCTTTTGATGTTGTCCCTCGTGAAGGTCTCCTTGAAGCCCTCACCGACGCAGGTGTCCCTGAATCCCCTGCCTACATCCTCCTGCACTGGATTGACCGCAGTACCTACCGTATTCAGGTGGAACACCACTCGGCCGACATCCACTCCACGCGCGGGGTCAAACAAGGCTGCCCCGCGTCACCACTTCTGTTTGCAGCTTTCACCACCCTGCTCAGCCGAAAACTTGACGCTCGTCTTGACCGCTGCTGGTCACATGATCACCTTACACTATATGCCGATGACTGGCACATCTCGGGACTAGTCACCTCGTACAGGTCTCTGGACAGGCTTTGCCAGTGCCTTGGAGTTGTGCTCTCCCTCCTCCGCCAGCATGGTATGCGCACCAATGTGGAAAAGGTGGCGGTGCTACTCACCCTCACCGGTGCGCAAACCAAGCGGGCTATGAAAGAATTTACCTGCACCCGGTTCCTCAAGGTACGCGCCGCGGGGGAGGACCTTTTCCTCCCCATCCAGGATCAGGCCGAGTACTTGGGAGCCATCACCACATACCGGAATTTCCAGACTGCTACGCTCCGCCACCGCCTCGCTAAGTGTAAGGCCACACAAGCTCGTCTTCGCAAGATTCTGCAAGGCCGCCGGGGGCTCACCTTGGCGCAAAGGGTCCTGCTCTGGGCGTTCCACTGTCCTGCCAAGTGCACTTTACGCATTGGGTGCCTGTGGGCTCACGCCTCCCCTCCTGATTGATCTTCGCCAAGTGTTGCTGCGCCAACTCCGAGCCATTGCCAGGGCGCCAGCACACATCACTAAGGAATCAGACCACGCACTACTTACCCGCCTCCGCCTTCCCTCCCCCCTTGATGCCCTCAGGCATCAGCATGAAATGCTGGTAGCGGGCAGAGACCCCTCCGACCCCTATGTTCAACGTNAGGAATCAGACCACGCACTACTTACCCGCCTCCGCCTTCCCTCCCCCCTTGATGCCCTCAGGCATCAGCATGAAATGCTGGTAGCGGGCAGAGACCCCTCCGACCCCTATGTTCAACGTACTTCCCACGACTGGATGTGCTATCTGGAGCGGTGCTGGACCCAGGTCCCTGCCACCCAGGATCCAGCCTCGCATATGCCCCCAGCACCAATTGAGCCCACCAACTCTGCATCTTTGCCTCAGCCCGCCAATCCCTCCAGTGCCCTCACCTCTGGCCTGGACGTGTCCTCACCTTCAGGCCCGTTGCCTGCCTTTGCCACTTCGACTGACCCTGTCCTGGTCTCTTTACATGCCGCCACCAACACCAACGCCAATATCACCACAGCTCCCACCACCTCTGACGCAAAACTACCATACGCCTGCCCAATTTGCCCTAAGGCATACGCCACCTTGCCCACACTCAGATGGCGCATGTCTAAGGTGCATAAACTCACCATGCCTAAGGTCCGGTTCGACAGAGCGGTGCATGCTCTACAAGGCCTACCTATCTGCGCATTATGTGGGGCCTCCTTCTCCCGTTGGGAGGTATTGGAGGCCCATGTGACGCACCAGCGTTGCAGCCAGACACTGCCCGACATCCCGGACACCCACAGTAGGCCCCGCTCTATAAGCCAGCATGCTCTGTCCGAGGTCGCGTGCCCTACGGACACCAACGAGGCCCGGGATCCTGCAGAACGCATTACGGCGAGACCCCACAGTACCGGCCCTCCACCTGGGAGTGCTGAGGCTGCTCCCCCCGGCTCCTTCCCGGCGGGATACCACAACGCAGGCGCCTGTACGCCTCGCTGGCCCTGAGCTCTCTTCGGCAAGGGGGACTCTCTCGACTTATGCGCGCTCCGTGGATATCAGACCTTGCCCAGTACTGCCTAGTCTGTGGTAGATGGCATGCCAGTTCTCACACTATCAAGATCCACATGCGACACATACACCCTGACCTTTTTCTCCATTCCGAGCAAGCGACCCGAATAGCCACGTGTGTTGCTGGGGCCTTCTCACCCTGCCTCTATTGTGCACAGCCCAGAGCCCACCCTAGACAACACCTCTCCACTTGCATCCCGCTTTGGGGGGTTTTGGGGCATTCTGGGGTTTAGGATTGAGACCCTGGGCCCTGGGGCCTTAAACCCTAAACCGAGGGTTTCAGTGCGCTTGGGGTTGAGGCTTTAGGGTTGAGGGTTCGGGGATTAAAGGTTAAGGCTTAAGGGTTCAGTATGGGGGTCAGGGTTTAGGGGAAAACGATTGTTCTCAAGGGTGTTCACGGTCATGGACCCGACAGCGGCGGACGCATCCATGGAGGAGTTGTTCGGACCCGTCCTGGGCAAGCGCCCGACCCCATCCACGTTGCCGCCCAAGGAAGAGGCCACGGAAAGGCCGGCCAAAGCAGGCAAGCCCAATGCCGGCGGCAAGGGACGGGGAGCGGGCAGTCAGGGCCAAGGTTCGAGAGGGCGCAATCAACGCTCTCAGGGCTCTGGCGGGGCGTCCGGCCAGCAGCAGCAGGGCAGCCAGAAAAATCTCGAAGGACTCATGCATCAGCAGGAATCCATATCGACGCTTCGCTTGAGCACAGGTTGGGTATGGTGGCTAAGGATTCCGGAACCCTCACCAATTGCAATGATGATCCAGGCTGCGCAGGTCTGGAGAGAGGAGGTGGTGAAACCGGACAGCCCGCATCGCGAGACGCCGATTCGGCAGGCCATCTTCTGGAGTCTCATTCAGTACCTAAAGCTTGCGATCCAGAATCTNCCGCATCGCGAGACGCCGATTCGGCAGGCCATCTTCTGGAGTCTCATTCAGTACCTAAAGCTTGCGATCCAGAATCTGGGGGAGGAGGGCCTGAAAGAGGCCAAGGCATCAGGTTGGGCGCTGGAGGATGGACTCCCGTCGCAAAGCGCTGCCGCAGAAGGAGCTGTTGTTGCCGCTGATCCAAGGCATCCAGGACCACATCCATCGCGAGACACTCTCCCGCTTCCACGCCACGAAAAAGCTCGAGGAGGGGATGGAAGGCGAGACGGTTCGCCTCTTCATGGATGTGGCATTCAAGCCCCCGGAGGCCAATGCTCTCTTCGAGAAGCTGTCCCAGCTCCAGGGAAGCGCGGCTCTCCAGGTCGCGGGCATCCAGTTTCGGCGGGAGTCGCTGCAACGCCCTCCTGCTCTGCAGCAGCTCATGGCTCTTTCCTGGGTCCCTAGTCCTCACTAATCCTAGCAACTACTGCTACCTCAACTCCGCCATCAGGGCCCTCCTTTGGTCTTTATCTGCGGCAGACCGGCATTACACTGAGGCTCAGGCTAGCTCGGGCCATTGGGGACTCACATCCGCCGGCCTACAGGCCTACCGTTTTTTCCGCAGCCTTCCTCCTAGCCCGCATTTCCTGCCAGGTATGCTCTTGTGGGGCATGCTCTTCCGGGGTTGGGCCAGGGCCCACGCACAGCATGATTGCGCCGAATTTCTGGCGTTTGTGGCCGCGCGCCTCTGCCCTCAGGTGTTTAATGGGGATTGGATGGCACGCAGGTCTGAGGAACACAGGGGTGTTGTTGCACTGGAAGAGCACACATGCGAAGAGGCCATCTCCGTGGACCTGCCTCCGGGNCTCTGCCCTCAGGTGTTTAATGGGGATTGGATGGCACGCAGGTCTGAGGAACACAGGGGTGTTGTTGCACTGGAAGAGCACACATGCGAAGAGGCCATCTCCGTGGACCTGCCTCCGGGGGACAGGCTGAGAGCCCAGTTCCTCATCCATGAGTGGCATTCCCAGGCTGCGGTACACGCCCTCAGGCAACCGCCACGCATTTTGATTNAAGAGGCCATCTCCGTGGACCTGCCTCCGGGGGACAGGCTGAGAGCCCAGTTCCTCATCCATGAGTGGCATTCCCAGGCTGCGGTACACGCCCTCAGGCAACCGCCACGCATTTTGATTTGCCCGATACACAGACGGCCCTTCCGGTGCTGCTAAGAATCATGCGCTTGTTACATGGACCCGTGTTCTTCAGATGCCGATGTTCACTGGTGATGGCATGGAGTCTGCCAATTGTGCNGACGGCCCTTCCGGTGCTGCTAAGAATCATGCGCTTGTTACATGGACCCGTGTTCTTCAGATGCCGATGTTCACTGGTGATGGCATGGAGTCTGCCAATTGTGCCTACTCCGTAGAGGCAGCCATCTTGCACTCCGGATTGTCTATCACCACAGGTCACTACACTACTCTGCTGATAGAGGCCGACACCATTCTCTTTTGCGATGACAACATAGCGCCACGACGCCTGACGCCCGGATCTCCCTTTCACACTGAGCAGGGTTTCGGTTCCAGGGAGGTCTATATGCTCATATGCAGGCGCGGGGAGGCGCGTTCATGAGGGCCAAGGCCCATCTCTTGCACGACGAGGTCCCTGTCCTTTCCTTCACTTGGTCAGGGACCATTGCCGCGGGGCTGGGCGTCCCGCCGCGGGCAGACTCGCACTGCAAATTCAGTGGAGCTCCAAATATTCTTCGTGTGCCTCTTTGTTGCCTGCTTTGTGCCTTCCAGCATGACTTTTACACCTCACGCATGCGCACTCTCTCTCTCTTCATCTGCATGTTTGCCTGCCTGCCGCCAGCCCCTCATAGCAGTACGTGCTGACTGTACAGTGGCACCCCATGCTACCATGCAGACCTCCCGGGATCTCGGATGAACNGCCTGCCTGCCGCCAGCCCCTCATAGCAGTACGTGCTGACTGTACAGTGGCACCCCATGCTACCATGCAGACCTCCCGGGATCTCGGATGAACTGTGGGCCCTGGAGCTACCATCTATTTTAGGAGTTGCGCATTCTGACTTCCCCGACTCCCCGGAGCCTTCCTCACCCTCTGCCCTTCCTGTTCACCTGGAGCCAGGCCCCGAGCACCCCGTGTCACCCCGGCCGGGCGCCTCTCCAGCCGGACCTCACACCACTTCACATAGACACGTGCCCAGCACCAGCTCCTGCGAGCCACACCCCACTTCAGCAGATGTTTTATTGCTTGATTTATCGGACACTGAGGAAGATCACAGCCCTGACACTCAGGTACCGGCTAAACTGGCGGTGGACTCCTATGACTCCGAATGGAATGTCCCATCCCCCGACCTCAAGCTGGTATTCGACCTGACGGCTATCCTGTCGGATCTATGGCACTCACCTGCTCCTCCAACTGTCCTGGTGGCTGAATCACAGGCGTATGCACTGCTTCACCAGGGTTATGCCACCTTTGATGATATTGACACTCTTCTGGACTCTCTGCCGGGCCATCAACATGCCAAACGCCGAAAGCAGCAGTGCGAGGTGGGTCACCCTCGCCAATGCTCATTCTCAGCGGGCGCCTTTACCTTCTCGTTCAGTACGGGCATTCAGCGCAACACCACGTCGTTCCCTCTTGTGGTACAGGTGCTGACATCTATTCTGCGGGGAGCTTGTCCCGGTATACAGTTTTCCTCGCTCACGATACAGCGCAATGTGCAGGTTCGCATGCACACTGACAAGTACAATGAGCGGGACCTGGAGAGTGTTATTGTGCCCTGCAGTCGCTGGCAGGGTGGTAGCCTGTGGGTNTCCTCGCTCACGATACAGCGCAATGTGCAGGTTCGCATGCACACTGACAAGTACAATGAGCGGGACCTGGAGAGTGTTATTGTGCCCTGCAGTCGCTGGCAGGGTGGTAGCCTGTGGGTTGGTGGAGCTCATGCACTGGACAATCATTCGGGTCCGGGCACAATGAGACGAATCACCTGGCCATACATTCGGTTCCAGCCTCACCTCCGGCATGCAACCGTTCCTTGGTCCTCTGGCGACCGGACTATTCTCATCGGGTACACGGTGAAGCTGCTGCATAGGCTGTCGGATGCAGATCGTCACGCTCTTCATTACCGTGGCTTTAACCTGCCGCCTATCTCCCATGCAGTCTCCAAGGCCTGATGCTGATGCAGTGGAGCACGCCTCTTCGACTCTTCCACTCTCTTCAGAACCTTCTCAATTTTAATTCTTATGTGCCCTTCACTCGTGAAGTGGCTGAGCCCTGGTACGCGCACAAGATGCGTGTTGCCATCAGTGCAACCAGCGGCGCACTCGCCGACCTAGTTCCTGTCGCATTGTCTGGACCTCCTTGACTGCGGTACAAACAAACTACCACCACTGCCAATACTCCTACCACTCCTGCTACTACTACTGCTGCTGCTTCTGNCCAGCACCAGCACCAGCACCAGCACCAGCACCAGCACCAGCACCAGCACCAGCCACGACCACGACCCCAACAACAAATCACCAATGGTAGCCAACTCCTCATCGTGGCTGGCTGGCACCCGTGATATGACAATAGAAGAGCTGACACGTCCTGCGAACAATCTTAGTTCTGCGCTTGGGTTCAAGATTATTTGGGAGTGCAGGTGTCAACATGGCCGAAGCGCAGCTGCAGGGTGCCACATTGGCCAACGGCGAGCTGATTGGTGCCCGGCTTGCTTCGGCCTTCCGGCAGCCACCGATTGGGGCTTGGGGCGTCCTTTCGGGCCGATTGGTTTTGGCAGAGCTACTTCGATTTCAAGGAAGTGACAACGGCCTGACTCCTGGCTCCTTTTGCAGACCCCGAGTATGCCCGTGCTGCGCATTCCAGCAAAACCCCAGACAAGGCCAGCACGGCTCCGAGAATTCAAAGAGCTTGTATGTAACGCGTGTAGAGGAGTCTGGGATGCACCTTGTGTGGCTTGAACGTATGTTACATGAGGACTGTACTAATCCTTTTATGATAGCTAGTACGAGTACGGCAAAATTTATTGTTGCCACCTGCTCCGTCCTTATTGCGGAAATGAAGTGCAAAGACTCAAGGCATCTTGAAGGGGTGGGCAGGTGGTCGCCTAAGTTTTCTCGTGGCTCTTGTCCACTGCGCGCACCCGAGATCCAAGTAGCTTAACTAAAGTCCGCACAGCCCGCAGCCAAGGCGAATTTGACGGGTGCCTCCCTGGCATGGACCGACATTACACAAGGCTCGGGAGAGCTCGAGATGAAGACATTTGTGTTATCGAATTCGATTTCTGAACCATCTTGAGTCCCACAATGTGTTGTTCGGGGGCACCTGTCTTGAATCTCAGGTGACGCTGGAGGTTCGCAGTTCTGGAGTTCGGGGGTGCTGAGCTACTGGTGCTTGTTCTCAGAGTCCTGTTTTATGCACGGCATACCCGATCGTCCATGAACTTGTTGATTTGTTCTCGGACTTCTCAACTGTCCGCGAAGTCTAGTTTGATGCGAGACAAAGCCTGAGCATGGAGACACGCGCAAACACAGTCCGAGAATGCCTACTGCAGGTTTAAGCGTATGCATACGACACTCCGTATGTATGTATGTATGTATGTATGTATGTCTGGTTGTATGTTCTGTTATGTAATGCATGTATGTATGACTGCAAATTGATGGACTGCGATGTAGTTTAGTGTATGTAGTTTCATGCAGTATAGTATCTTCAAGTAGCCTCATGTAACATCATGCGTTGTACTGTGCAACTTTGCAGTGTGCTATACACGGCGTTGCATTGCGTTGCATTTCATTTCACTGCGTTTTTTGTATCTCATTGCATTTAAATGCATGGTTTTTATCTTGCATTATGCTGCATACGTATGTATGTACGTATGCATGCATGCATGTTTGTATACATGTATTCCCGATGCTGAGTTTGAACTTGAGTGTTCGATCTCATACCTGTTCTTTTACCAACGAGCCGCGTGAACTCTCTTGTGAGAGCCCTGCTTTGGGTGTTCGCACCGCCGGCCTCTCATCATTAATCTAATCACGCCTTACGCCGAGCCCAATCAGAGTCTTGTCCATGCCGCTCGCCGAGACGTTATTTCATGTATGCGTGGATGGAAATGGGCGTATACACTTGTATGTTTATGTGTATGTACGTATTTATGTACCTACGTACTGTATGTACATATGTATGTATGTACATGTGCGAATGTGTTTGGTCTTCGATGCGTTTCGTCTGGTCGACCTGCACGCCGCAGTCGGAAGACCACTGCTGCAAACATTTGATTAATCAGTACACGCTTGATGCGAGGTCCTGTTTTTGTTCGGGTGGATTTCGAGTGTGTATGAGTTCAGGGATGACATGTTGTGTTGGACAACGCCACACATATTGTGCAAAACATCCGTGTTTCACTATTTATGCAAATATGCTCGTGTGCACATGCATCTGCAGATGTATATTGCAAGAACATGCCCTCGTCTCCAGGATTCCTCCGCGACGCCAAGTTGGTGGGCACTAACTTTTACGGCACCTGCCTGATCAACGCAAACCTTCAGAAAGTCGACGCGTCGCTGGGACAGCTTCAATAGTAGTTGGTTGAGGTTGATCATGTTCGTAGCAGCTGCCGTCTTGGGTCCTTTGTTCCCGCAGTATTCCACGAAAAGCAGCGGTTGCTCGTCTGAGTCTCAAGAACAAGCAAGAAGGTGTGTGTCGGGTTGGTGCTTTTGTGGGGCCTTGGGGATTTGGCGATGGCGGCTCTCGTGCACTTAACATGTCAACGTCGGGACATGTCTCAACAGTTTAGTGGAGTTTAGGGTTTAGGTTCGTGCTTTGAGTGTTCAGCGTTCTGAATGTGGATGTTTGGCACTTGTGCCGTCTTGCATGTTGATGCTGCCTGGATCGGAAGACTTAGCTGACTGTTGTTGACGAACGTTTTGTTTTTGTTTCCATTTTGTCTTTGCGTTCCGGCTTGTAATCTCATGCTCTGAATCTTTGGATCAATTGCAGTTGTTCCTCATATTTTGCAACCGCCTTCCAAAGAGAAGGGCAAGAGCGAACTGGGTTGCTTTGAACATTGCAGTTTATAAGAAGTAAAACAGGTTGAGGATCGACTCATGAATGCGGTTAACTGCAACAGGTGTTCCCTCAGAATGACACATCACCCTAAACTTCACCCTAAACCTGCATTGTGTGTTTAGGGTCTATACTGTATCATAAGTCTGGAAGGAAGGAAGAAAGGCAGAGAGCAGCGGCTGAAAAGTCGAACATTCCAGGCTCCGGCTGTCGATTCAGATCGCGACCTAGGTTCAACCCTGATTTTTGAACCCGCAACATGCAACCCGATCCCTCTGACTCACAACCCCAGTGTCCGAGGCAATACGCCGACTTTTCCAACGCTCGGCTCTCCCATGCCTGGATGGTGAAATCGAACTTCACAGGCGGATTGGGACGTACCATCAGAAGCCTAAGTTCTGAAATGCAATCCTTCAGCTCGATGCCCCAACACCGATTGCCTATGACCTTCAGCACGAGAACTCGAAGCCTTCCCGGGAGTCTTTGAGTTCCTTCTTGGGAGGCGCCCAGTTCCTCAACGCCGAGATGATGTCGCTGGGAGCAACGGGGGAGTTGAGGCTTCGGCTTCTGGCGCAGGGGAAGGATGCGTGCTGTAGTGCGCTAAGTCTTAGCTCGCATATGTAAGATCACTGCTAGGCTTCATTTCCTTAGTCTTGTCGTCGTTCTCCTTTGCTAGTTGATGCTGTGTTTCCAAACTCATGTTTGCACCAAGCGGGTGGTGAAGTGGTTTGGGCATTTCGGAAGTAGTAGTAGTAGTAGTAGCAGCAGCAGGAGAGTATTATTATTATTAGTAGTAGTAGTAGTAGTAGGAGCAGCAGCAGCAGCAGTAGTAGTGGTAGTAGAAATATTTCAGTTAAAAATATTTTTAGCACTAGTAGAAATAACAATCGCAATAGGAACAACAATAATATTTACAGCAGTAATGCTAAAGTTGCAATAGTAACAGTAATGGTAATGACAAGAATAAGAATAGCAAGACTAGTACGACTGCGAACATAAGAGCATTTATCATACTACTAAGAATAGTAGTTTTCATAATACTACTGTCGTGAACATAATAGCCATAGTAACAGTTTCAATCATTACAACAACAGGTAACATGGTGATAGTAGTAGTAGTCGTCGTCGTAGTCATAGTCGTAGTCGTAGTCGTAGTAGTAGTAGTAGTAGTAGTAGTAGTAGTAGTAGTAGTGGTAGTAGTAGTAGTAGTAGTAGTAGTAGTAGTAGTGGTAGTAGTAGTAGTAGTTGTATAAGTATTAAGTAGTAAGCAGCAAGTAGTAAGTAGTAAGTAGTCAGTAGAAAATAGGAAGTAGTAAGTAGGAAGTAGGAGGTAGTAGTAATAGTAGTAGCAGCAGTAGTAGTAGTAGTAGTAGTAGTAGTACTCGTCGTAGTCGTCGTCGTAGTAGTAGTCGTGGTAGTGGTAGTGGTAGTGGTAGTATTGCATTGCCAACGTCTCGCGGAGTACCAGCGTTTGACGAGGGGGTCAGGCTTTGCCCGGCGACTTAAAGTCGCATCGCACTGTTGGCGATACCCACACCAACCAAACTACATGGAGGACCCTCAATTTAGTCCATCGCATTCAAATCAATGTCTCCACGCCGGGTGCAAGCTGGCAGCCGAGCAGGAATAATGCTCATTGAGGTCACAAGAGAGGCCTGACGGAGTTTGCAGCTATGCTTATGCTGCACTCCACTGGTGCGACGGCAGGTCGCACAACAATGCGTGTGACCCTGAGCCACCAAGAGATGGCAACCCAATGTGAGGCATGTAGAGAGGATGGCACGCAGCTGACCTCTCATTCGACGATTACAACGCCTGCTGTGGTTGCCGCTTGAGCAGTGAGAGCAGCATATGGCGCGCGTAGCCTCACACAGACGATCACAGCCACTCGTGGGGGTGTCCGCAAGGAATTCCAGTGCCCCTGCGTATATGCCACCAGCAGGACGCGGTCATAGGAATCCCAGGGGCATGTACAGTGCACAACCCGACTAGCGGCAAAGCAGACGGTTTGCAGCTGAACAGGGAACCTACTTCCAGCTACTAGGGCTCCAGAGTGCTCATGGAATTCTGTTCCCCCCTCGCATTCAACCCAGATTTCACCAGCCTCGTGCAGGGATAAAGACGTGACAAGGTTCGGCTCGCTGCTGTTGCCACGGTCTATGTGCGGAGGCATACAGCAGTTATACATGACCCCTACCGTTGCCCAGCGATGACCGGGGCAGAGATGAATGATCAAGAAGTTGAGGAGTCGAGCCGTGTTGGGGTGCGTCAGCGTCATTCTGCAGAGTCCAGAAAACGGGCCTTTCGAGTAGGCACCAAATGTGAAACTGGCACTCTCATCTGCAGCTGTAAAACATGAATGGCGTGGTCTTTCACGCTGCAGCAAAACCGCCACTTGACGTGCCGCGCTCCACACGGGACACGTTCCCGCCTCCAATAAGTCCCGAGCCAAAACTTCAGCCGGACTGTGAACCGGGGAGTCCAGCCAAATGGGCGGCGGGAGAATCGGATGCTTGCGCCCCGAGAAAGCAATAGCAAGCTGATCGACATAATCCAGAAACATCTGACGATCCGGATGCGGAAGGATGGAGGCTGCCCACCCCACCAGATCATTCCTAGACATCATGCCAATGTGCCGAGGCGGCGCTTCATCCCGGCAGAGCAGGTATAAGCGTCTGGCACAGCTAAGCACAAGAAAAGTTTCCAGAAAGTCATCATAGACACCGCCCGGGACATCATATGTGACCACCCCACCCCAGTTTGGGCCATCTTGACTGGAGGAAGTCAGCGAAAAGACAGTCACACGCTATAACTGGATTGCGAACAAACTCCCAGTGACGAAAACCCTTGCGCTGAGAGGCGTACCAATCAGGAACTTGCAGGCTCCTTGTCGGATCACAGCTAAAGCAAGCACTGAGCCAATTCGGTAGCGCTGCGGCTGCGTGGCTGAGAGAGCAGAGACATGTGTAAGAATGCAATGAAACAAAGCTGAAGGCCAGCAAAAGATATGTCGAAGAACGATTTTGCGGGGCACCAAATCGCTTCGGAGTGGCACCCGACTTCTGTACGGAACTGTGGTTGCAGAAACGTCCGCCGAGGCAACCGCAGTCCCATGTGCTATGATCGGATCAGGCCAACCAGATAGGCGTTATGTGCAATAACTCGCAGGTCCTTATAGGGGAGGCGGGCCTAGGGCTATGTTTGTCATCACACAACCAAAAGGACCAAGTGGGCGGGTCGTTATCCAGGCATGGGACACTAAGCGCGGCTTGATAGTGGCCACTGGTGATAACCTCACCCAGATGCAGAATAACAAACGCCACATGGTAGGCCTGTGAGTCTACCTCCGTACTCTCAGCCGGAGCTTGAAAGTGTGGCAGGTTCACTCGGGAACCTGGCATGATGGCAATTCGGCTCATGTTCTTGTTGCGATTGGCGGTGTAACGACGCAAGCAGAAACAGACGACGCCTCCACAGTTGGGGAGGCCATGAACTGCATATTGATTACGCCAATCATTCATAAGACCCTGAAAGTAGAATTCGACAGTGGAAGCATGATGGGGCAGTCTGGGGTGCCTGAATCCTGAACCTGATAGGGCAGTGTAAGGCGTGCTTGCCACTGGCCTGCAAAGGCATCCAGCTGCAGATTGTTCACCAGATGCTGCCAAAACTCGCCTACATCGTGCTGACGCGTGATCCCTTCCCATCCCCTCCACAAGGCCCTAAACGACATGCAGTCCGTGAGCAACACTGCATGAGCAGATGCAAAGAAGCGCTGGCCGACCTGGGCATTGCCTTGCAGGGACTCTACGGAGTCTGATAGCTCGCGCAGCCAGTACCATGCCTGAACAGCAGAGTTGGCATAGCAGAGGTTCATTCCTACAGGATTGGAGAAGCGCACCAGTGGGAGCTGCAGGCCTGNCAACTCCAGGGCTTGGCCGACCTAGGCCGAGCCCTTCGCTCGATCTCCCCACCGCGACTTCCACTCGCAGAAGTCCTGGCTCAGGTAGCTCTGCTCGAGCTGTTTGCTCAGCTGACTGCTCTGCCCCCGCTCCGGCTTGACACGCAGCCCCAGAAGCTTGCAACATGCGCATCCAGACAGGCTTTTGAAGATACGGTGCAGGTCGTCGGCTTCCTGGGTCCGCATACTGATCGTCATCATGAACGGCACGACTTCGCCCTCCAGTCCTCGCTCAGCGACTTCGTGCACTTGAAGCGCAGCAGGATGCCCTCCGTCGAGGGGTAGCGGATGGCCAGGTCGAGATCCTTCGGACCGTGGTGTGAGGGCGGGGGTCCACCGGCGCCTGTCCCTGACACTTGTTTTTGGTGTCCCAGCCATGGTAGAACCACGCCGGATCCAGGGCTTGCCGGCCTTCGCCCAGAAGCTTCGCCTCGTCGAGCTGCAGGGCCTCCATCTGCTCCTTGAGCTGGGTAAGGATGCCCATCGTGAGGGTGAGGGCCGTCGTCAGCGCCATGGTCACCTTGCCGTTGGCGTACAGCTCCTCCCAATTCGATGCTGCGTCCCGATATGGACTGCAGGCACGAGTGGGGCGAAATATCATCACGAAACTGGTGTCGGCCCTCCACAGCTGGAGATCGGCTTCGTGCCGCAGAACTGCACGCGTGAGCGTGGTCAGAAGGCCCTGCACCTTCTCGTCCATCGCCGACCCGGAGCCCCGAGCCTGCTGGGAGTTCTCGATCGGCTCCCATCCGCGATTCTGGCTTTTCCACTTTTGCCAGCCATCTTGAGAGTGTCCCTTGCCCTGGTTCTGGCGATACCACGTCTGCGGGCGTTCGTCCTCCGCGTCGTTCTTCTCCCCTGGGGGGTTTTCTGTGCTCCCCATCCCCGCTGCGGCCGACTTGGTCGGGAAGACCAGAGCCACCTCCTGCTTTGCCAGCGTGGCTCTCTCCTCCATCTCCGTGCCGTTCCTTCCTGTGCATTCACAATCAGAGCTGCAAGTGAGGTCTGGGACACCGGGACACAGCTGCGAAGATGCTTACGGATGTCCTTGGCCGGCTTTCCGCAGTACTTGCAAGGACTGGCCGTATCGAGTCCCAGGCTGGAGATTCGAGCCAGGGCCGCCGATGACNCGAAGATGCTTACGGATGTCCTTGGCCGGCTTTCCGCAGTACTTGCAAGGACTGGCCGTATCGAGTCCCAGGCTGGAGATTCGAGCCAGGGCCGCCGATGACAGTGCCCATTCGGCAGCATGCATGAGGCGCAAGTGTTGTTTGCAACCTGGGCCGACCATTGACCACAGAGCACGCAGTATGTGCTCATTTTCCTGCAATAGGCGGCGTCACGAAGCGGCGTCCGCCAGCTTTGCTGCAGCGAAGTGCGGAATGGCTGGTGCAGGATCAACCGCTGATCCACTTCAGGGCTCGGGTGCTGGCACTTAAAGTGTGGACAGCCTCTTCGGATGTGCTTCTTGAGACAACTTGAGACCCTCTACCCTAGTAAACCGTACTTTGCAAAAGCGGCAAGCTGGCATGCCATCCACTGCGTACTCACGATATGCGCTGGTGGAGAGAACGCCCGACAGCTGTGGCTTGCTTACGGCACCATCTGGGCCTACAGGAACCGGAGAGGGATTGCTAGATTTCAGATGCACACGGGCTCTGTGAGAGCGCATATGACGGTGGGTGGTGAAGTATTGCCCACAAATGTCGCACGGTACTCCCCATGACTGCAGGTCTGCAGTGTCGAGCTGCGTAACAGAGGCAGAATCGTGAGCTGCTCGCATTTGGGCTAGGGCCTCACTAAACCACAAACGACTATTGGGTTGGGAGCTATTCAGGGTCCTACGTTCCAGCGTGGCTCGCAAGGATTCCACAGGCGAGGCAATGCCGAGGCGGTTACGAAGCGAGACATTGCTCCCACGCGTGAGATGCACCGGAGCACGCAGGGCCCTGGCATCGTAACCATCTAGACGCCTGAGAACTTCATGAGAGAACCCTACTGCATGCAAACCATACAGCAGTGTCGACCTCACACACGCGACGTAAAGTCGTACTCGATACCGCAGAGAGAGGCGTTGACAGTGCAGAATCCGCTGCAAGCACTGCTTGTTTTGTATGGCTGCTTTAAGGCGATGCTGAAATGTAGCAACTTCATACCGACCATAAGAGGCAACAATGCCTAAATACACCATACTATTAGCCTTGGGCACAAGCAGCGGCTGGCCTGGATAGCCAAAATTAATGGCATGCTTGCCATCGACCATGCATGTGTGTTGTCGAATCCAGCGCTTGGCAGCACTGCCTTTAAGGCTGAGCGCAACACTGGATTTGCCGGGGTTCACACACATGCCAGTCGTGCTAAACAACTCGAACAATTTGCGAACTGCCCGCAAAGCAAACCCGAGATCGTCCTGGCTCTCAATCTCAAAGGCAATGTGACTATCATCAGCAAACAGGGTAGCCAGCTTGGAAGCCCATTCCTCATTGGTACCTTCAACCAATTGATCATAGAGCCAGGCGCTATAGATCGAGTAGAGAACCGGGCTAAGAGCACAGCCTTGCCGAACCCTTCTAGCCATAGCGAAGGTTCGACTGTGGGGCCCATGGGAAACCCGATAGCTACAGGACTCATGTACAGCAAGGATGCCAGCATGGGCCATGGAGGCCTCAAGAGACGACCGCGGAAGCTGGTCAAATGCCCGGGAGAGGTCCACGCTGACCATGATCCCTCCATAGCATGTGCTTTCTCGTGCCCCGGACCGCTTGGCATGTAAGCTGAGGTTCCCTCTCTGTAGACGTTCACGAACCCTACTGCAATGCAGAGCCACCCTACAAATAGCAGCAGCAACAGACCCGCCCCCACAGTATGCGAACCGAGGCTTGGCGGCCAGGAACTCCGAGACACAGGCCTCTGCCCGAGCCCTTAGCACGATGGCCATGGTTTTGGACGCTGGGTCTTGGAGGCCCAGGGGCCTTAAGTCCTGCGGGCGCCTCCCCGTCTTTCCTGGTTTGGGCAGCAGTGATAACGCACAGTCTGTGACCTCAGTAGGATAGCAACAGTGCTCAGCATTCCCCTGATTGAAGACCCTGACACAGAAGGAGGTGACCGCCTGAGGACAACACCGGCAGGCACACTCGTCTCAGGCACAGCCTTTCCCTTCTTCAGCTGCTGCACAGCTGCCAAGATCTCCTATTCGCTAAAAGCAAGCTGGGTCGTGATTTGGAGAGGCTGAAACTCATCCTGACGCGCGAAGGCCTTCGAAAAATATGCAAAGATTTCCTCGAATTCCTGCCGGACAGAAAGCAGGTGACCTTGGGTGGACCTTATCCGAACCTGATCACGCCTACGCTTGGGGGCTAAACTATTGACAACCCTGTATATAGCGCCCTGATCGCCTTTGCTAGCAGCAAGTTCAGCCTCGGCCAGCTGTTCTTCCAAACCATTGTCGCCGCTTAGCCTGTCCAGCCTGGCGCAGATCGCGCGCAGCCTGCTTGAGAGCACTATGTCGCGCCCATTTCCTCCCAACCGACGTGAATGACCCTGGCCGACCGACCGACACCTCGCTTCGCTGAACATGCCAAAGGTTTTCAACCGCTGTGGTGACGGCATCAGGCTGACTAGCAGGCTCAAAGCGGCTTCGTTTGGAGGGAAAAAGTCTCTGACACTGCGGGAGCAGGTACGTATTGAACTCAGCAATAGTACATTCAGGGTGTGAGTCAACAAAACGTTCAGCCAATTGCTTAGCTCCTTAGCCTGTGGACTGGCCTGTTGGATACTCTGCTTAAGGCGTCGTAGAGAGAATCGGGGAGGTTTGGGAGCGAGTCTTGCGCTGCTCGGTGCTTGGGACCGAGTCTCCAGGGTGCAAGGTCAAGCGCTATCGGCATGGACTGCCGAGCTGCACTGTCCGCATGGCGACGACGCGTGATTATGAAGTCAATCTGCGAAGTTATGTCCCCATTCTGGAACGTTCCGCAGCTCCAGGTATTGAGCAGAACCAGCTGTTGATCTCTCACCAGAGCCTCCCATTCGTCATCCGGCGCGCGCGTGGTGCGCATTACGCTTCTCCCAACAAAACCAGGCATTGGTCGGCAAGATGTATTCACGTCCGCTCCCAGCAGCAGCAGATTGCGCTGCGGTAGGCCTTGTAGCAACACCCCCAGCTTGGTCCAAAAGTGATGTCGCAGCTGTTGCACGCGCTCGCGCCCACGCTCCTGCCGAACGTGTTGGTAGCCGGCCACTATGTCCAGCGTTACCTTCGCAGACGTGCTGCGAACATGTAGCAGTCTGCCGGGTATCCATACCACGCTGGTCACGTCCTCTGCCCGAAACCTGCTTTGTCTGAGAAAGACTCCAATGTGACTCCAACCCCACTGTAGCGGGAATGCTCATCCGCAGTAGTGAGTACAATCCAGCCAGGAATGGTCCAGCGCCCGTCTTCTTTTCCCAGACCCCAGTGTGTTTCGGTCAGTATTACCACATCGGCAGTGCACCTTGTCTGCAGCAGCCAGTGCTTAAAAAGATCATAGCACTCTTGCGTAACTCCACCAATGTTGTAGCAAATAGCAGTAAGACGTGGCCGTACGGTCACGCCGGGCTCACTCCAGAAGTAGGCACGACGCCGCTGGTTCCCAGAGATCGAGCGCTTCGCCATTGTCCCCTATATATTATAACACGTGCCTCCAGACATCTCAGGTCTATGTCTGGCCCTGCGATAAGCTCTCTTACGACTTCGACTCCATGTTGGTTCGGCGGGTGGTGTCCCCTTACCAGTGAATTTCGTCCCCGAAGAGACTACCAGGACCGGGGTGGAGCGGTCGCCAACCCTCGGGTTTGCCGATACAGTATTATCATCTGAATCTTGGCATCTCTGCGTCGGCCGGGGGACTTGGGACCCCCGCGGCTGGGCTTGCAAGAAATCTCCATCCATCAGGAGGCAGAGAAAACTCAGCAATAAAGACCAGCGTAGCTCCGTGAACCCTGGTGAAAAAGGAGCTAGCTGCCGTATTCCCGCTCCAGCCGAAACCCTTGGTATAGTGGTAGTAGTAGTAGTAACTTAGTAGTAGTAGTAGTAGTAGTAGCAGAGCAGTAGTAGTAAAGCGCCATGAGCGGCTCAGACTGCGCGGCTGTGGGTGAACTCGGGCCTCGCATTTAGGAACGTAAGCTCTCAAGAAGGTCCGTGGTCCCTCAAGGGAACCCTGCTTTAGCTCGGTTGTGCCATGTGGGTCTTTGTCTTTCGGTGCTGAGCTGTGTAAGTATTATCTGGGAACGAACGTATTGCTTCATCTCGGCAGCACAACAGACGGAAGCAGATCGCATTGCAGATGCTGCAGCAAGACGGGCCGCATAATGAGGAGTATGCTCAGTCCGGTCACAATTCCGGAGATGGTCAGGTCGTAGGAACAAGAAGGACGTATCAGCACCATTGGCGCGCAAGGGTCGACTCTCGCCTTCCAGGGAGTCTGAAGTCGCCCAGGCGACGAAGCAGGAAGGAACCAGTGAAGCCATTATACAAGCTGCTGGCATCAATTATTCTAGAGTCAACGATCGTTTAAGCGTGCTATAAGACGTGCGCAACTGCATGGAGAGACTATGTACAGAGGCCACCGCCTGTGCTCGAACAACCCTGCTTTGCCGGTTTTCGAACAGGAAAGCGGTATCAAGCCTAGAATTCACTATCTCTCTTGGAACGTTGGAGGATTATCAGAACTTCTGCCTGCGGAGCTTGAGACATGGCTCAAACAGGCCGATCAACAAAACATCTCCTGCAAGAGACGCATTGGGATTTCAGTGCAGATTGGACGCAAGACGGCTGGCATTACTGTCACTCTGCCTCAGGTCGTAAGGGCAGTGGGGGTGTGATGATTTGTTTACGGCAAGCCTGGCGTTGCCAGAAACCATCAGATGGCATGAACACTGTGAGGTTGGAAAGCAACAATTGGACATACTATGTTTGTATCAGCATGCTCTACTCAATCAAGCTGGACAGTCGGAAGCGTTGTTTCAGAGGCGCGCTAGATTCACGGACACGCTGGACAACGTGTTGGCGTCCATCCCAGTGAGGTCTCATCTGCTGATTGGAGACTTTAATGCCACGCTACAAACCACCTGCACGGTGCGACACGCGGGGCACGAGGAAAAGATCCAGATGCTCCGTGGCCTGCGTCAAGGCTGTCCTCTGGCTCCCAGTGTCTATGCCGCTTGGACGGTCAGACTCTGCAAACTTCTAGGAGACCAGTGGTGTCGGGAACATACCAGTTTCTTTGCAGACGATGTGCATGGACATTCGGTAATAGATGGATGTGAAGCCTTTCATGCCGCGCGGCGAGACATAACTTAGACTCGTGCAAAGGCTTCAGCAGAGTGGTATGAGTGTTATATAACTTCAACAAATCGGTCGCCGTTCTGGTGCTGCGGGGCAATGATGCCGCGGGGATCAAGAGACGATTTCTTAAGTGGAGAGGGGGTCGCTACGTTCTGATTGTTGGGTACGACGACATGACAGGAAAAGACATTCAGCTACCAGTACAAGAGAAGAGGGAATATTTAGGGGCTGTTCTTTCTTATGGTGCGCTGGAGCAGCAAACGCTAACACTGCGATCCTCAAGGGCACGGGCGAACTTTCAACGATTGAAGCCAGTGTTGAGGACATCATCCGCGTTCAGCCGAGCTCATCGTCTTCGCATCTTCAAGGCATGTGTGGTTCCTGCACTGTTGTATGGCATCGTTGGGGTTGGAATTAGTGCGTCTGTTCTCCGTGAAATTAAATCACAGCTGGCGGTCATGCTGCGCAAAGTACTTCGGGTGTATGAACATGGTATCAGTAATCAGGAAGTGCTGGCGAGGGCGAGAGCCACATTGACTCCGGGGGACTCTCACGCTCGTCGTGCAGAACTATCACTTTGCATAAACGCGTGGTTCACAGCTTGCTGTTAAGTTTGTGAGATCAGTTCGTCAGGTGTGCAGAACTGCAGGTTCCTGCTTTTTCCCCCGCCCGCCCGCCCTGAGGGTTTTTTGGGCCAGGCTCGACTCTCTTCTTCGCGACAGGTGCGCCTTCATCTACAAGCAGCCGATGCGGCCGCCGATAAGTCGCCCCGTGAGTGGGCGCAAGCCTTGGGTGGCCCCAGGTGGCCGATTGAGGTTAATGCAGGGGGGTGGGTCACAGGAGTCCTGTGCCCACCCTCCCAACTACAAGTCTGATTTGCTGCTGGCAGAAGGTGCAGGGGGATGTATGGCAACTGGCTCACCAGGATGCTCACTCCACCGAGCAGAGCATGCGATCTACGTTTGTGCGACCATGCCGGTTTTGTGGCAGCAAGGCGCAGCTTGGCAACTCTATGTCTAATCATCATGCTACCAAATGCGCCCCATTCTTTCAGATCGCGGCGGTAAGACGTTTGCACAGGACCGGCGAACTCCAGAAGCACATGTATCAACAACGTGGTCCAGCTCTCAAGCAAACCGAGAAACCGGCCCAATATAAAGAGTTGGAGCATATGGGGATTGCATCGTTGTTGCTGAAAGGTCGTGGCGGGCCAGATGGTTCGACAACCGGTAGTTCATCACTCAGGCTTGCGCCCAAGCGCAATGCAAAGACAGATGAGCAGCACAGCCGCGGTTCCCCGAGCAGATACAACGTCAGCGAGAACACCCAGGTTCAGGAATGTGACGCGGCCAAGGTCGTGCTTCACAACCCACACAATTCGTGCTATGTAAATGTGAGTGTGCTCTCCCTCTTGCGTGTGATGCCAGCCAACCGATGTTCTGCAGGTCTCAAACAGCTTCGAGAACTGCTATGTCGATCGCAAGGTCGCGGACTCGACTCAACATGGCAAACCAGCTAGTGTCAGTGACGCTCTCCCGCGGGTGGCAACTGGATGAACGACAAAAGGATGCCGCGGAATTTCTTCTTTTCTTCCTCAACAAGGTGGGTCAAGTCATGCCAGCGTGGGAGGCTAGAGTTGGGAGTGAGGAAGGCACGCGCATTGTCGAAGCAGGCAGTGGCGTGGTGCACACAGCCCTCCCCGAAGATGACAGTGATTTGCAGGAGCTGATTGCTGCGTGGTCGGGTCAGGAGCATACGCGCGCCATGTGTGAGGAGTACCCTCAGCTTCCTCTCCTTCTTGGACGAGTTCCTTACTGGGGAAAATCCCAGGTGCGAATCCGATTCCATCAGCAAGTGAACATGTCGATATGCGAAAGAGACACGCAGCTGAAGTGGGTTTATATCAGGCCGAATCATGTGTTCTTCATCGTGGACCTCTGCCATCCTCTGGGCACTATCGTTCGATGCTCAGATCGGCGGGTGCTTGGATGTTAACGGATGATGGTCGTGCGGCCGAGCATTGTGAAGTAAACCAGGAGCATCAACGTGAGATTTATGTGGTGTGGCTTCGGAAAACAAGTGCCGGGCCGGCGCCCGTAGCCTGAAGCTTTCCCTCGGCAGGAAGCCAGCCTGTGTTCGGATGACAGTCCCAATGGAGGAGGAGGAAGAGCTACGAGTGTGGGAGGCTTTTTCGGGAGCCGCAAAGAATCCTCCTGCTCTCGATTCGTCGGCCGAGGTAAACCCTAACCCAGCTTCTGACCCATCGAAAGCCTCGGATGCAGCAGGGGGGAATGCGGATGCTCTGGACAAAGATCGTCCCCAAAAGTGGCAAAGAGCAGATGGCAAAGGGAACGCCAGACCAGGTGGTCACAGGAACCGGTTTGAGGGTGACTCAGCCAAGAGACAAAAAGGCTGGACTGGATGGGAGCAGCAGCAGGCATGGTACCATGAGTCTACCGTGGACACGGCCCGAATGCAGACGCTGCTGAGTATGCTCACTCGTTTGCGCCTCAGGCATGAGGATACCATAAACATGTGGAGGTTGGAGTGCTCATACGTCTTGTTCCTGCGAACTGGCATTCCAGGCTTCTAGGTCCTGGCCTTGTATGCTGCCAAAACGACATGGCAAAAGATGAAGGAAGACACACCAGAGAAGGTAAAGCGTCCCATGCGATGCATCCTCTTTTCCAGCTTGCTTAAGGAGCTGAACGACAGACTCACCAAGCTCAAGACGGATTCCGAGCGGAGACAACGTGAGCGGAGACAACGTATGGAGAAGCTTGGATGGCTCAAGGGCGACGAGTTCAACCGACTCACGTGGGACAATCATGCCAGGAAGATGGTAGTGTTGGAAGAGGGGGAGAAGCTCATGGCCATGTTCCGGAAATTCTACAGGAGGCGCTGGGTCATTGCAACACCATCAACCCATTCTCACGTTCCACCCGACGCGCCCCATCACGGGGGACATGCCAGGTGGTACTGTTGCCTTTCTTCTGCAATTCTCTTTGCATAACGAAGAGGGCAAGCAACTCTACAACCATATGGAAATGTTGTGTCACAGCGGAGCCACCCAGGTCGCGGGAATGGAAGTGAACAAGGAAAGAGTTGGTCGAAGCACATTGGCCAACCAGATAGCCACTCTCCTGGCCAAACTCGGGACGAGATCCGGATGACGCAATGAGAATGAACAGGGTGTCGAATCACGGGTGATTGAAGCACTCCCTGGACCTCCTTTGTACGTATCCAGCTCGATGCGCTGAGCACTTAGGCGCGGCATCAATTTTTGAGATCAGGGGTCATGTCAAGACTTCTTTCTTTCATTTACGTTGCTGTGGGGTCTTCTGTCAAGCAGTTCGTCACACAGCGCAATCAGCCACGCGGCCAATCGAGCTGCTTCAGAGGCGCTTCTTTTGGAATGAGCAAATACACTGATGAACTCCTGAGCCGTTTCGGGTAACTTTCACAAGTGCAAAAAAGTGGTACCCATCAGCTCGGCAGATGAATGGATGTTCTAGCGATCTCAGATGAGTCACGCCTGATGTCCTAAGGCTGAGCTCCTCAACAGGCCTATCGTCAGAAACAAGGAAAGTGCATTCCTTGATCCGCTTCTCGCCGCAGGTGATGCTTTACAGATGACAAGTTCGTTGCCTTCAGATGTGTTTTGCGATTGGCCACCAACGATTTGAGTTATGAGCAAAGCTTGTACAAAGTTCCAGCAGAAAACGTTGACGCGATTGTTCATCAGCTTGATGTTGCGATTTGTACGGTCATGATCGTGAATCTCCTGACTAAATGATCACAACCGCAGTGCATGGAGCTACCGGCTCGGCTGCGGAGGGCATGCAAGGTGCTGTCGGCACGGTGCCCAATTTCTAATATCTCTCTTTATTTTGATTTCAATGAAATCCTCCACGTTCGTCGTATGTGAATACACGGCGTATTCAGCTCTTCGGGCCTCTGCGCGCTCCCTGGAGGAGCCAATGCTAGAAGCATTGCCGGCTTCCACACAGGTCGCTCTTGAGCGGTTGTGCATGCAAAGCAAAAAGCAGTAGTAGTAGCAGTAGTGGTAGTAGTAGTAGTATCGTGTCGCCGTGCCTCTTACGCTAGGACGCTTCTGAGCGTTTGCGATTCGCAAAGCAAAGCAAAGTAGTAGTAGTAGTAGTAGTAGTAGTAGTAAGAAGTAAGTAGTAAGTAGTAAAGTAGTAGTAGTCGTAGCAGTAGTAGTAGTAGTAGTAGTAGTAGTAAGAAGTAAGTAGTAAGTAGTAAGTAGTAGTAGTAGGTAGTAGTAGTAGTAGTAGTAGCAGGAGTAGTAGTAGTAGTAGTTGTAGCAGTAGTAGTAGTAGTAGTAATAATACTAGTTGTTGCCGTCGTGGTAGTAGTGGTATTATTATTGTTACCATTAGTAGTAGTAGTAGTAGTAGTAGTAGTAGTTGTAGTAGTTGTAGTACTAGTCATATGGATAGTACCGAAACTGAAGACAGTTATAGTAGCAGTTCTGATGATAACAGTACTGATAACTATCTTTACGGTTCCAATGATAGTTATGCAGGAGAACAATCTTAGCAACACTGTTTCAATATTTTTCTAAAAACCCCAGAGCTGCCGCGCTGAGGCATGCGCAGTTGCAGCAAGTCAACTTTCGCAAGGCCAACCTCGGAGGAGCGAAGCTGAAAGGCCGATGTTGGGTTAGGGTTTGGAGTGTCCTGTACATGATTGTAGCAGTAGCAGTAGCAGTAGTTGTAGTCGTAGTAGTAGTCGTAGTAGTAGTAGTAATAGTAGTAGTAGTAGTAGTCGTAGTAGTAGTAGTAGTAGTAGTCGAAGTAGCAGTAGTAGTAGTAGTAGTAGCAGTCGTAGTCGTAGTAGTAGTAGTAGTAGTAGGAGTAGGAGTAGGAGTAGGAGTAGGAGTAGGAGTCGGAGTCGGAGTCGGAGTCGGAGTCGGAGTCGGAGTCGGAGTCGGAGTCGGCGTAGGAGTAGGAGTAGGAGGAGGAATAGGAGCAGTAGGAGGAGGAGTAGGAGGAGTCGGAGGAGGAGCAGTAGGAGTAATAGGAGTAGTAGGAGTAGGAGTAGTAGGAGTAGTAGGAGTAGTAGGAGTAGTAGGAGTAGTAGGAGTAGTAGGAGTAGTAGGAGTAGTAGGAGTGGTAGGAGTGGTAGGAGTAGTAGGAGTAGTAGGAGGCAAGCCGTGAGTTGAACAGGTGCTGACCTTTCCTCTGCGGATCTCTCGGAGGCAGATCTTTCCGGTGCAGATCTAAGCGGGGCAGTGCTGACGCACGGCTTGCATTCCGCGGTTTCGACATGTTTCTTTGTTAGCGTGTGGTGTGGTACGACAAGATGTAGTAAGGTTCCTGTGATGCCAACGACTAAAAGATGGTTGTCAAGAAGATCATGGGACTGATGGCACAGGGGATGTTGATCACAAAACCATAGGCCGTACAGTTGTGTATGATGCTAAGTTCATGCCGAATCTTCGTGCCGGTGCTCTTGTTCTTGTTGTTCTTCTTCTCGTTGGTAATTGTGGTGGTTGTTGTGGTATTTGTGGTGGGGTGGTTGTGGTGGTGGCTGTGGCGGAGGTTGGGTGGAGGAGTCTTGAAACTTGTGTCACAGAATTGAGCCTCACTACGGCCGGTTATCTCCGGATGTGAACTGGAAAAGTCTTCTGCTTTGACATGCTGTGGCCTCTGCATGTGATAGGCCGCGCAGGGATGACACTAGTGATTAGGGCATTCCCTCAAGCCGAATGTCTAGCAGTTTTTGCAGCGGCCGGCGAAGTAGACAGCGTTGATTCGCAGCCCTGCGCATCATCCATCTTCGCGTCCTTTATTTTCATATTTCCATCACAAGCCTCCTGGTGCCTCGCACCTGGGCTTTGCACCCTGGGTCTTTCGTGGCAGACGTTCCAGCTAGCATCGTCTTCTTTGAATTCTGGGTTCAATACAATGTCAGCCAAGTGCTTCTTTAAACGTCATTCTGGATGATACATCAAGTCACAACCCTGTGTCAGGATTCCAAACGAACAACAATTTCCTCTGAGGTATGGGTGTTCGTTTAGTTGCAGGTTCCGTGTACACTGAGGATTGGAAGTAGGCGACTGGATCCGACCGAAGGCTCAAGATTGCAGTGTTGGGAAGACAAGTTGTGATAGGAATGCTTGCGAGCCGCAAGTAAAAGCAGCACAATTTTGAAGAAGCTTTGCACGAGTCGGAGCAGCAAGGACAGCCAGGCTAAGACGAGAGTATTGCGAGTGTTGGAAAACTTTGACCGAGGCCACGATGGCCAGCAAGAACAACTGCTTGTAGCATAGCATCAGCACGAAGAAACACATGTAATCGGGGATGATTGTTCAGAAACGCGACAGGGCCAGAACACGAATACGGACCTTGACAGAAGGCAATCAGGGCATCTGCTCCACATGCGCCTGTGTCAGAGGTCTTGGTATTGGAATTTCTGTCCCTCCCCCTCTGCTTTTCATGGGAAATGCGGGGTAGCCCGGGCTCAACATCAGCTCACGCAACCTTAGTGTTGGCTCCTGGTAGATCAATGACGTAGCATGAGGTCCTAAATCTGACGCCCCAAGCTGATGCAATTGGCATCGGCCTAGGACGGCTGTGAAATGGGACGTGGACAAAGTACCGGACTGCACTGGCATGAGACCGAGCCGCATTGTCGGGGGATGTGCCCCCATTGTGTTTCCTGCTGTGATATCTGATACGCATCAGCGGCACTGCCACTGGCATGGATGTGAAGCAGTAGTGGACTCCTGCGCTGGTTGGGGTCCGGTCGCGGTTCTGGCTTTTTGTTTGATTGCGACTCTTAGCAGCATCAGCATCATCGTTGCTGCAAGCAAATCTTGATGTTGTCATTCGTGTGCCAGTGGTTCAGCAATGAGGTTTGGTGTCACCACGACAACAACAACAACTGCTGCTGCTGCTACTGCTCCCACTCCTATCCTTCTCCTCTTGCTACTACTGCTACTACTGTTACTACTGCTACTACTGCGACTACTGCTACTACTGCGACTACTGCTACTACTGCTACTACTGTTACTACTGCCAGCTACTACTGCTACTACTGCTGCTACTGCTACTACTGCTACTACTGCTGCTACTGCTACTACTGCTACTACTGCTACTATTGCTACTACTGCTCCTGCTCCTGCTCCTGCTCCTGCTCCTGCTCCTCTACTGCCGCTGCTGTTGCACTTCTACTGCTGCTGCTGCTGCTACTACTACTACTACTACAACTACTACTGCTGCTTGCTGCTACTATTGCCGCTACCAAGCTTCGGCCAGTATCAGTTGTTTTTGTAGTAACACCCACGACGACCATTGGGCCCACGACAACTTCGACTAGTGCCAGCATCCAGTATCCGATGTGTCGGTGACAATCCTTATAGAACTACCACGAAGTTGATGCCTAACAGTTGCACGCTAAAAGAAAGGCGATGAATCAACCATGCACCCGGTCAAGAAGGTGGCAAAAAGCTGTCTTGACAGTAGTGCTAAGAGGAATAACGCAAGCTGGTGCATTCCGTCCTGTTGCCGAGCAAAGCCCAAAGGAAATGTGATGTTCTTCCGGTGCCACGCTACATGAAGAAGGAGCAAGCTGGCGGTGGCTGGCTCCTGACGTGCCCGAGGGCCAGTTGTGAGTGGCGGACGACGCTAAAGATTTCACGTTCATGGCTGATCAGCGTAGTGCCGAGACATTCGGTCAGCTTGTGACGAGTACGAGTACAGTAGTGCTTGTTGAGCAGAGGTCGCAAGGCCGGGAGGCTGTTGAGGTTACAGGTTCACTCTTACGATTCGCTAGAGCGACCAGAAATGCACTTCGGTGATCCTCGTCGGTGGTCACTCAAGCTGCTGTCGTCGAAGCTCCAAACGTGACACGTGTGTGGTCCTGACTCTCCATCCTCTTTTGCGCAGTTGCATGATTGGTATAAGTACTGCACTTTAGGGGGAGTCCCAGCGGCCCCAGCGTGCGACAAACTCCAGGTATCTTGGTTCGCGGGTTCTGAAATCCTTCTTGCCCGGCGGTGAAGACGAGGAGACATCGGACGATGAGGACCGCAGGGTGCGATTTCCCGGACATCGATTTCTTTTTTGGGAAGCAGTTTTTTGTCCTGGGATGTTCTGAGAGCCGGGGCTGTCAATGCTGAAGAGGACTCTGGGTCCGACAAGGACGAAGAGGAAGAGGCCGAGAAAGACGGCGAGGTCGGGTTTGCAGGGTTTCGCTTGTATCCGTGCATCGACATTTTCGCGGTTCACTCCATTTTTTTCGGGTCGATGCGGGCTACGAGATAGGGCAGCCTTACTTAGCCTTAGCTTGGCATAGTCGACGACTGAAGCTGTCTGGATTGAGAAGCCGGGATCCCTAGGCCCTAAGCACGATGCCTGCCTGTTTTTCTTTAATGCAAGAGGCAGTCACGAGGCTCATAATTGTGAGAACGCCATGCTTAATGCTTCGTTTCTGTAGTGTCCGCTGCTTACGCCGACGGCTTGTCTATTTGTGTTTCTCTCAATCTGCCAATGTACCTTTTGAGATTAACGCGGGATCTTCCAAGAGGGGTCTGGCGATACCCCTGAAGATGTGAATCTGTCAGATGCAAGCAAGGTTTTGTAGCAGCCTGGTATCGTGTAGTATGGAAGGGAGGTGTTGCATATGGACATGCGTGCGACTAGTCATCCCCCGTAGGACGTAGGAACCTCAGTTAGTGTGGATCGTTCTGAGGTTTCCGAGTTCGGAACCTTCAATGCCAAGAGCCCGCAGCTCTAGAGCCCTGAACCCCATCCAACACGTTGCAGGCCAGGGAAGATGCAGAGTCAGGGTGCCGCAGCTGATCTACAGAGTGTCGAAAGGGTTGTGTTCAGGCGTCTGGTAATTTTCCTCCGAGGTGTGGCTGTAATCCTTTTGCCTTGTGGTCACCGCGGTCTTTGGTTTTGTGTTCCGGTCCTGTGGTCTTTTGGCCACCGGAACAAGACGTTGGCAGCTTAATCGCCAATCGATGCATAGAGGCCTCCATAGGAGGCAACTTCGCGAAATCGAGCATGACACTTCAGAATTGTAATCGCTGCAAAACGTGAGCCTGCCAGATGCCACTCCCCAGCAGTTCGCTGCCCAGCCAGAGCTCGGAAACCAAGCGTCCGGAACGCTTCGCCATGAGGTATGAGCCGACCGGAAGAAACAGTGTCGTTGCCAAAAGCTTGCTGGCTGTCGTAGTCAGTTTCTCAGGCATGCAAGGCAATTGGAGTTCTCTGCCTCCCTCTGAGTGGACGGCATGTACGCTCCTGTATTTAGGTCCTGTCGGATGGTTTGGTGTCTCGGAGCACGACATTTTTGTGTCCTTGAGGCGGCTTTGGGTAAAGAGACGCAGACAAGCCAGACATAAAACACGTGAACGCGTGTGTGGCCAGACCCTCGAACTACAACGAAATGAAGACCAGACAGACCCTGAAAGCTAAGCCCCAAGAGACACGGCAAAGCTCGAATACAGATACGCCTGTAGTCTCTAACCCGAAGCGTGCCATTCAATTCTTCAGGAGCCTCGCCCCGTTATTGGGCTGCGGAAAGGCTTGGGCATGGGCCCGCGGGTTAGGATTTAAGGAGTTTTGGATTGATCCTTTCCAGGGTTCCTGTTCTGGGACTCTTTCTTCTTCTTATCATTAGTTGTCTTGCCTTCTGTGGTGATAAGTGATAAGGTGCATCTCTCGTCGCGAGTCGTAACGACAAGACGACTTTAGGCTCAGTTTTGTTGTGCACGTGCTCCATCCTGGTACTCTGCCTCCATCCTGGTACTCTGCCTCACCATCCCTGACCACACTGCAGCCTCCACAAAAAGCGTGCTTGGACACGAGTTCGGCCACAACGAGGAAACATTCAACCCAATGCGGAGCTGCACGGTAACTACGGGCTTGTAGTCGTACCTCCGCATTAGTACGGTATACGAAAACATTGTAGGCATCGGAGCTTTGAATTCACAAGCCGCCAGCCAGCGCGGATGTGATATGCCAGCATTATATGGCTGTCATTATCATCGTCATCGTCATCCCCATCATGAGATGACGATCATTATCGCTATCACCACCATCATCATCACCATCACCATCACTTGGACTTTGGAGTAGTAGTGGTAGTGGTGGTGTTGATGGTTGATGTTGGTGCTCGTCTCGTCGTTGTCGTCGTCCTAGGTGCAATGCGTCTTACTCGAGTCATATCTGTCGTCGTGGAGGTGCCAGTGGTAGTACTCCTTCCATTGTACAACCCTTACGACGGCGGCTTTAGCCGGACCAAGAAAAGGACATTGGCAGCAACAGAAGAAATAGTATTGCTTGCTAGTCCAGGCAGAGGTTGTGGACGTGGGGGAGCTGGCCGTGGAGGAGTTGGCCGGTGCAGGCTCAATTCAGGTTTTGGGTCCGCTGCTCGGGGTAGTATGCTTCTGCAAACCACGTCTAGAGTACCAAGTCTTTGAGACCCAGAGCCATTGCAGGCCGGCAGCGAGTTGAAGGGCTGCTCCAAACATTGGACAAGCGCCTCCAACCGCAGGTGCAGGGGCTCGCTTTGATGGTCATCACGACATAGCACGACTATAGTCTGTCCCGTTGCTCTTGTTGGTGTTGCTCCTTCGATTACTTGTGTCAGTTTTGTCATGTTTTGTTTGTTTTAACATCCTTTCCATCCTCTCTGTCATGGTAGATAGCCGTGCTCACTACTTTGCGCCGCGAGTAAAAATGCAGATGCTGCTTGCACTCGGTTCTTGCTCACGCTCGTCTTTGCGGTATTCGTAACAGTACATGTAGAGTGCTTAGGCTAGAATTAGGAGTATCAAACATACTCATGCCTTTTCGCTGGCGTTCCTGCCATTGAGATTGCTGCTGTTGCCGATCTTCGCGATGTTAGGGGCATCCGCTGAGCGGTCTGGGGTCGATTCAAATTTGAGGTATCGCACAAGTCGCCTGAGCTTCGCCAGGCACAGGCGTTGATGAAGGTTCTGGAAAACCCGAAGGTGTCCGACATGTTGAAGGACCTCTTAGTTTTAAGGCTGCTCCGCAGGACAGTTTCGTCGTAGAGACAGTGCTGCAGCTGGCAAAGCTTGAAACTGACATGCGGAAGCTTCCGGCAAGAAAGCGACCTTTGAAGCGAGCAAGACTGGCCGTGTCTCTGATGTGTGGACCTATTATGTTCTCTGTCGTGCGTTCTTGTGTACTGTGTACGAGGAAAACAGCATGGGGGCGCAGAAGCTGAAGGAGAGCTTGAAGAATGTCGCAGGTACGTGGGCATGGTTGGAAGATCACTGAAACAACAAAGCGGGATTAACACTTATGTCGAACTAGTGCTTGAAGAGTGACTTGTTTTCTTGTTTTGGGGTGTTGGGTGCTTTCTTGGTAAACACTCTCGAAGACCGACCCACGGGTCGATCAGGGCTTCCCCGCCCAGGTCGCCAACTTTCGTTCCCCGAGACTCTGTAGATTACCAATTCAGATTACCCATTTTTTATCCTTATATTCATACTCATATAAATACACCATTGATACTAATATTAATACAAATATTAATGCTAGTATTAAGGATCTGTAGACGCTCCCGCACGAGAGCCTCATGCCGAAGCAAACACTCGAAAGCACAGTATCATCACTCTCCAAACCATGGAGACCGCGGTGGTTAGCATTTATGACAAAAAGGAAACAGGGTCATATTCGTGAGCAGAAGCAGAAACAGGAAGAATTATGAGACGAGATTGAGACACAGCGTCGCCGAAGTCCAGGTCCGCGATGACAGTTATGCCAGTTCCGATGAAAAACCGAGTTATAACAGCGCTGCGCAGAAGAAAGCAGTAAAGGAGCAACTATCGAGCAAACCGCTGTGCAGACAGGAATACAGGTTACAAGAACTCAGTACGACAGTCGGAAGGAGCAACAATAGTGACATTCTGAACAAGTAAGTTTCCTGACGCGCACCCCATCCCAAGAACCCTTAACTCCAACCCTCCCCATCAGGAAAGTTGCATCCCCTAGTAATGATGTCAACTCACAGCTGGTGCTAGCAAGGCTTAAAGTCCTCCTGCTCCGACAAGAAGTTCCAGCAGGTGGGCTTGATTTCCATTTTGCCGCGAGTTCGGTGAAAATGGGTTGACCATGGGGCTTAGTGTGCGTAGGGATTACTGGTATAAGCTGAAGAGATGTGCATATGGTTAAAGGTTCCTGGTTTGGCGTTGGAGCCTTCGGGTTGTTCAATTATCATTGTCGGATGATCTTGGGTCGGAAATTCGCTAAGCGTGCAATCGGAGCTCAGATTTCGGTGGTGCGAAGTCGCAGTTGACCATGTAACAGTCACGGTCGATGCTCAAGGTTGATGGACTATGCCGGAGTACGTGCAAGAGCTGGTAATGGGAGGATCGTAGCTGCGTATGTCGGCATGTTCAGGCCTTCGAGAAGTTCCAGGCGGTACTGCAGCAGCAGCAGGTGGAGCATAGCTCCTTAATCTCAGCTCGTTGCAGGGTAACTTGTATGTCGGGGGTGAGCAATGTGGTAAACTAGAAGAAGGATTAAAAACCTTTTTAAGGAAGGCCTGGATTTATAGTATTTTTATAATCACATATATATATATACACATACAAATATAAATATAAATATATGGTACCCCCCCCCAAAGATCTATGTATTTTGTCTGTTTTCAGCTCTTTCCCCTCACGATCATCTCCTCGTGACCATCCTTCCCCTCGCGATCGTCTCCCCATGACCGCACAAACCCCTCCTTCCACTCACGTGTCTCAGATCATCTCCTAATGTTCGCACAAACCGACCACATTGAAACCCAATGCGGCCCAATATTTCAATATGGCCATGCGGAGGACCACATTGAAATATTGAGCCACATTGAGTTTCAATATGGCGGATCCAAGATCCAAGATTCCCCACGACTCTTGTGGAGGAATCTTGGATCATGGATCTTGGATCCGCAACATTGAAATTCAATATGACCTCAATATTTCAATATGACCCTCCCTGAATCCAAGATTCCTCCCAAGAGTCCCGTGCAATCTTGGATCTTGGATCCGCCATATTGACATTCAATCCGTTTCAATATTTCAAGGGGGTCCTCTGCCTTTCTTGGTTTCGTTATCTGCACGGCTCTTGTGACAGTCTGCATGTGCATATCTGCGACACCCAAAATATCAAACAAACCAGTGGCCACCTTGCCCCACGAACCTGAAAAGATTGTTTTTGGGTTTGTTTGGGACCGTACAGCGCTTTATCAAAAATGGTTTGTTTGTGAGTTTCTTGCAAAAAAGTGCTGCAGGGGTTTTTTTTTTGTGACAGTACAGCACGCTGGCAAAAAATGTCCTAATAGCATTCTAATTTACAAAGGACCTGTCGAACTCATGGACTCACAGCTTGTCCTCCGAAACCTTGAATCGCAGCAGTACATAGGCAGTTTGCTCACTTGGTGGTGAATGGGGAGATCAAACCATGACATGTATCAAAAGTAACAATGACGCCCATTTTTGTTTCAAGTTTCTTTACTTTTATACTAGAGTGAAATTTAGTCTATTTGTCATGTGAAACTGTACAACTGTTTCTTAGAGAGGGCAGAGAGGTGTATTTTGGTTTTGGCTGTCAGTCTCACTGACTGTTTAATGTTTAGGATTATATATAAGTGTGATGTTTGACAGTCAGTGTACAATATTAAATCTGCTGGGCAAGTGAAATAGAATAATGTAAGTGATTGAGTATTTTAATGTTGTGTCGTTAGTTCCGCCTAGATAACAAAAATCAGTATATTTTTGGCTTTATGCGAGAATGAGACATGGCTTAAGGCATTTTATCACGAGTATGATTATGAGCATAAGGGTAAGGCGGTAGTAGTATACCAGGATGAAGAACCAGGATGAAGGCTACAGCCTAAATGTTATTAACTGTAGTGTTTGGTTACTACTCGTAGTAGTTGATTGTAGTAGTAGCAGTAGTAGTAGTAGTAGGAGCAGCAGTAGTAGTAGCAGCAGTAGTAGTAGTAGGAGTGGGAGTAGGAGTAGGAGTAGGAGTATTATTATGGCCCTTGGGTGGTTTGATACCACCATCTTGATAAGACTTAAAAAAGTGATAGAATTTCTCTAAAACCGTGACAACAATGTTAAGAGCAATGTCGTGAACAATAATGATTTAGTAGAAATAGTAATCGTATCACGAATATTTGCTTAGCAGCAGCAGCAGCAGCAGAGGAGGAGTAGAGTAGTAGTAGTAGTAGTAGTAGTAAGTAGCAGTAAAAAGTAGCAAGTAGTAGTAGCTGGAGCATATGCAGCGACAAGAAACAGAGCCACGAACCTGGACTTTTTCTCTTATAATTTTAGTACTGTGTTATGATGCGCATAAACAGTAGGCAAAAAGAATCGATACAGAATCTACGGGTATTTACAGTGTTTTCGGTTTCTAGCTGCAACAACACAGAGACGCACATGAGCAATTACATGGTCGAGGTTGGTCCTGGGGGAGTTACCATCTCAATGGCAGTAGTAGCAGCTGCTGCGAATAGGTCAAAATGCATGAATCTGTTGTTTTTTTTTTTTTTTGGGGGGGAGCGCATGTATCCATATAGTCGCACGAGGTCTGACATCGTTGGTAGACTGTCCAGCCCGCAAAAGCGCAGCAAAGCGTAACAAACCATAGATCTTTGAAGGGGGGGGGGTAGCAAAAAACAAAAATGTATATATATATATATATATAAATATAAATATTTCTGTATATATACATATACACAAATGTATATATATGCTCAAGCGCTCTCGTCCTCGTCCTCGTGCCTTGGCCCCGAATCTTTAAACCATCTTAAGTCTAAACTCTATTTTTAAATCCTGAAACCATCACAACGCAACCCTGAACCCTTAATCCTGAAGTGCACTTAAGCCTTAAATCACTAAACCATCACAACGCAACCCTAAACCTGACCCCGAAATCCACCTAAGCATCCCTAAACCATCACAATGTAACCCTAAACCCCTAACCCTGAAATCCACCTAAGCCTTACATCCCTTACACAATGTGTATGTGTCGAGAATGAAGGGTTAGCATGTTCAGGGATCACCTGGTCCACGGTTCGCAATTGATCCCATCGCCATCAGCAGTAACGTCAGCATCGCAGCATGCATCTTCTTTGCTATGACCAACATCACAATCATCATCATCACCACCATCATCATCGTTATCATCATCCTCACCTCATCCGTCCTCCTCACCATCATTATCGTCGTCATCATCACCACCATCATCATCGTCGTCATCACCATTCATCTTCATCTCCATCCTCATCTTCATCTTCATCTTCTGCATCATCTTTATCATCTTCATCACTATCATCATCATTAATCTTGCATCATTTTTCATTCATCATTCATCATTCACGATACATCATTCAACGTTCATCATGCATCATTCATCATTCATCACCTTCATCATCATGACCACCATCGCAAAAATCATTATCATCATCGTCATCATCATAAACACCATTATCACAACAGTCAGCGCTGCATGCTGACAAATAGTCTGACCTTCTGTTTCTCTTACGTACTTGTGTCAGATAGGTGTTCCAGACTGACCCTGCTTTGCCATAATTCCGATTGTCAACAACAGAGGTGAGACTTGCACACGCAGCATGAGCAGCAGCATGAGCAATACCTGCCCGAAAACAGACGCCAGCGAAATTTTTATTACGAAGGAAGAGAGGAGAATTGAATCGAACTAGAATCTGGACGACTGAGTGTCAACAGCGAGGCTGAGGATACAGTCGGTGCGCCAAGGAAGGGTGCTAAACAAACTACGCACCTTGCTGTCTCTCTGTGGAGCTGTAACCCAAATCCTAGACCGCTGGACCCCGAGGCGCTACTACACTAAATCCCTGTCGCCTGGCCGGAGCACGCTATCTTGATCATCACAAGAAAGGTGCCGAAGTCTCAACCTCACGCCTCCGTTGCAGCCTCCGCGATGCAGGACACTGGCAAAGCTTTGGCGGCCTGCGTAATGAGGCAGGCATCAGTTTTGCGTTGGTAAGGCACTTCCCCAAGTCTGCTGCTGCAGTCACGAGTCTGCATTGTATAGCATGCCCACAGCACCCCAAAGCCTTTGAACCCCAAGCCTGAAGCTGTCAAAACCCCAGTGACAGGCTCGCAGATGCACGCTTCAAGGCACACACTGGCTGCACGGTTGAGAAGACTTCAGGGGGTTTTGGGGCTTCGGGCCTCGCGTGTTACTGGGGTGACGGTGGGGGGTGAAGGTTTGAATCTAGGCATCCAGGGAGGGTCTGGGCGTTGGACAATTCAGGGCTTGAGTGTTGGAGGTTCAGAGCAGGTTTCTGGCTGACTTATCAACCCAGGTACTAGTCAAAATTCATCGAGGTGAAATACACGGCCGCTGCAGCCCAAACCTCGAACCCAAAACCCAAGATCCTTCAAGGGTCACAGTTCGCTCCGCACCTAGAGCCACCGAAATTCTGCCATAGCCGAATCGGTATTTGCACCCAAATTCACGAGCCTTCAGGGCTTGGTACCGGATGTCCATACTTTGGTTCAGGCTCAGGGTTCGGTTTGCTCCAGGGAAGGGTCGTGGTCATCTGTTGCAGGAAGTCCCTCATGCGGAAAATTCTGCATTTTCCGCGTCAAATCCAACACGATTCGATTCTGCTATGCCCAGCTGAGGCTATTCCTCCGGCCAGGAGCCCAGTGCAGGTTCTTTTTTGCTGCAGCAGTTGGAAGGGAGCCCCCGAACCCTGCACCGCCCCCGTAATAAATTCAACAAATTTAACAAGAGACCTGAAGAGGTTTGCTATCAAGCTGCGTGTTTCGCGCGAAGTAGGACGAGGTCCTAACAACGCCTCAACCTTCAACCTAATTTCTCCATCCGGCGCCATCTGCCAGAAGATCAAGCCCGAAACTTCCCAAGCTTCAACCCTGGCGGTCCGACAAAGCAGACCTTCCGTCAGCCGCCAGATCGTCTCGAGGCGAGCTCCTGGGATTCCTCAAGATCTCGCCGAAGCAGATGGCCCGTGATACGCGTGAGCTGGAGGACTCCGTTGGCTCGTAATGTGAAGCACGCAAAGATGTGTGGGATAGAGGGGGGACGGAAAACTCGCTGAAGCGATGGGAACGCAGGCTCAGCTGTTTTGTGATGGCTGGCCCTCTGATGCGATCCTTCTGCAAGATAGCTGATGCTCATGATGCTGGTGTTTCCTGGCGTTCCCGGCCAAGTTAGGCCAAGACAACGTAGCTGATGCGGTGTTTTGGGCTTTCCCGACCAAGTCGGGCTGGTTTTCCGCTTCCATTCCCAAGTCAGGTAAATGATGTGTCAGCTTCATGAAAGGCTACAAGGGTCAAACGCAATAACATGATTGAGCCGCAGTAAGCTGTGTTCTTTGTTTGGCGTCTTTTTTCGCATTTTTTTCTGGCCGATCCTGTCTCCGAGGGATCCGCAAATGCAGCAGCTTTTAGGTTTGGGGCCATTGAAGCCCGTCGCTTCGCTTCGTTTGGCCAGGCAGCTTGATCTATTCAGGTGTAATTCAAAACAAGTAGTCTTTTGGAGTTCCTGCGATCTTTGGGGTCGAGTTTGAAGCCATCTGCAGCAAGGAGGAAGGATCATCTTTGCAAGGTCCGAATCTTTCAAGAAGTCTAAGCCTAAGATCCTCGAACGAGGGAAGGTGCGACGCTTCTTAGGCAGAAGCCCCAGTTTGCTTTAAGTAGGATGAATTGGTTCCGCCCGTGCCCAAGAGGCAGATGGCTGTTAACTAGATCAAAAAGTTCGTGGAAGTATGGGATTGGCAAGCCTTCGAGGATGTTCTTATAATTGCAAGAGAGTTCGATGCAGGACGTTGCCAAATTCCTGGACAAGCTCCAGGAGACCGTGAACAAGAACAACTGGGACGTCACACGGCCTGAATGTGAGCTCCGCAACCACTTGAAACCTTCAGCGTGGCTCAGAAATAGTCCCCGCGCACTCCAGGCGAGGACATGGGTCACCCGGGGTGCAGTGGAGAGCTACACTTTCGAAGTCTTCATGAAGGGACGGTTCCGTTTACAGGCTCGATGCTCTTCTGTCTGCATCCTGAGGAGGTCATCGACAACTTCCTGTGCCTGTACGACATGCATCAAAGGCCTCTTGGTGAATCTCTGAGCTTCCTCGTGCCTTTCCGCTCTTTTTTGCAGCTTCTTAGTTTGCCTTCCTCGACGGCTCCCGAACGCCCAAAGCTTCAAGCTGAGGGGCCAGCGCAGCCGGCAAGTCTTCTCGGAGATGCCTGGTCAAAGGGATCGCAGCCGTAGTTTGGTGTCCTTGGCTTGGTCGTTTGGAAGGTGCATTGTGGGGGCGGACGTGCTTTCTCGTTGATGCTTGCTTTGTGGTGACATTTTAGCAGTGTTAGAGGGAGCTCCTGAGGTCGAGAATGGACCAGGCCATATGATGTGTTTGAAGACCGGAGTTTTCACTACAGACTGTCCGGCATTCAACTGACCCGAGCCAGGATGGGAACGAATTTCAATATCCCCGATTAAATTTCAGGGCCAAGCCTTCCTTGTAACGCCTGAACTCTGACATGCAGAAACCCGAGCCGATGCTACCCGAGTCCACCGTCAATATACAACGCCACACCGAATTCCCGGACCCTAAGCCAATGAAGTTCTCGAGCAAAGGATCTGGAAGAACGAGGAGTTGCGACGGAGTGTTGGGGCGACATGGCTAAGAACATCTTTCTTCAGGGCGGCTTGAGGCTTAGATCACATGCCCAAGTGCTTGCGGCTTGCAGATCTACAGATTTAGCGTTTCAGGGTTAGACCCAATCCCTCAATGCTATATGGAACGCAAACCTGATGTTGGCTGGATTGAAGGTTTCTGGGTTTTCATATCTCAAGTGCACAGGTTTTCCGTTGCTTCTCCAGTGTTCGGAGGGTCATGCCGGACAACAACAGTTTCAGCGCAGGATAACTTTGCTTGTGGGTCTCAGGCCGGCACTGGGTGCTAGTACGGTCTCCTGCTCTCACCATGTGGTCCGTGTGAGAAAAGTTGTGCGAGTCTGTCTTGTGTCTTGTGGTGCAGAATCTTCAGCCGCAAGAGCTCAGTATAGAACCCGGGGCAGCTTTGTTTTTTCCATCATTTTGCGGCTAGCCTATTCTCGGATTTGATCTGGTGACACGGTGACCCTCGAGACTGTCAACACTTGGAGAGATGGCGTTTGCACTTGGCAATGTTGAGATGTGGGAAGTTGACACGAATGTCCTGAACAGAGTCCCCTCGTGGCTGGGGAGATGTCGAGACGCGCGGTGACATCGGAATACCCCAGCCGTTGCAGCCTTGTGTTGCGCTTCTTGTTGCCGCTGACTTTGTCGGCAGTTGACGTTGCTACTGCTACATGCAGCGCGGTCAGGTTGGCAAGGCCTTCCAAGACGTGTGTCTCAATAGCAATCAGTTGAGCGATTCCACGCGGGGTCATCGGTCCAGGGAAGAGTCCTGATGATTCAGACAGACGGAGACTCCGCATTGCGACAGTCATATATGGGATGTCCGGTTGCTCTGTAGCTTGTGGCATCGAATCTTTCCTGAACAGGTTTGCAGCGCCAGTTGTAATTCCAGCAAGCCGCCCTTTGCTTGAACACATCGTGCCAATCTTCGAGCTTCTCCTCTCCTCCACATTCGCTGCTTTGATTTTGTTGTTGTCCAACCACAGCTGAGAGATTCAATGCTCATCTCGTTCTTGACACTGCGTTTTCAAGTCTAAAAGCTTGCACCCAATGCTAACTTCACGTTGGTCGCCTCGAAGAGCTCCCAGAAGCAACGGCAGTTTTTGTATTTCTGGGCAAAGACCTGCAGGAATCGAGGATTTGTGGATTTGTGGTCTCAGAGCCTTTTGAGCGTGTCGCCCAGGGAATGCCGGGACATGCCCCCGAACTTCGTTCTCCGGGAAGTCAAGAACGCGGCGGGGCCCTGCAGGAGTTGTCAGCTATCAGCAGCCATGGTGATGGTAATGATGGAGGGGAAATTCTTGTAGCGACAATCGCAACGCATGTGATACATGTATATGAAAACTCGCAGATATGATGGGATACCAAGTGCATGAATGCGCAACGCTAGGACTTCGGATCTCCTAGGCTTCCGATGCGTTGCATCAGGGGTTGACGTCTGCGAAGGGGCGCAACATCCGGGATGATCGCGCTTGAGGAGTGAAGGTTTTCTGATGCCTCAGTTTGGGAGCCCAGGGGTCAACCCAGTTATTGATGAGGGATCGAAGAGGAAGGATCCTCAGACCGAATCGCTGGACATTTGCTAAGCAGAGGGCATTTTGGGCAGCACAGTAGAGTTTGGCAGCAGCACTGTTGGTGCTGGCCCAGTTCTGCAAGCCAACGAAAGAGCGGCTCATAGACCCCCAAAATCCAGGGAAACTGTGAGCCCCGAAACTGCACCCTGTATGCTTTATCCTGCAGTCCTAAAGCCCCTAAAGTCGACAGGTGATGGTCGTCAAGAAGAATGCCGTGACTTGGAGGCAGCCCCTGGTCTCGGAGATGGCGGCCATTGAGCTTACCAAGACTCGTCAAGCAAACTTCTTCGCCTTCCTGATCTCCGCGATTTCAGGCCTGGCCCTGCAATTTTGCTCTTCCTTCAGGACATGCTTGCTTGGCTACTTGAATTTGGACTTTTACCTGTTCCTCGTAAACAGGGAGGCTCTCAGCGCCTCAACGGCTCTGTCGCTCTGTGTCCTGTGTTGCCTACGTAACTCGACGCAACCCTATAGGAAAGACGCTGCCCACGAGGACTCTTAGAAGCAATCGGAGTGTTGGTAAAGCTTCGCGTGCCAGGTAGGAGCCCCACCCGTAACAGTGGCGGAAGCAGTGGCCGCGATAGTAGAAGAACAACATGTTGGGCTGATAGCAACCTTGCAGGACGAGGCACGACGACCACGACGACGACGACGAGAGCAAAGACGACGACTGCTACTGCTGCTGGTGCTACTACTACTACTACTACGACGACGACTACGACTACGACTTCCGACGATGACGAAGACGACGACGACTTACTACTAATACTACTACTCGTGCCACTACTACTACCACCACCACTACCACCACTACTATCACTACTACCAATACTACCACTACTATTACCTACTACTACTACTACTACTACTCCTGCTACTGCTACTACTACTACTACTACTCCTGCTACTACTACTACTACTACTACTACTACTACTACAGCTATGGTACTTGAGACATTAAGACCGGCAACAGGGCCCTTGACCGGCAGGTTTCTTCATGTTCGTCGCGACCTTCTTTTCCGGGCTTGCTTTGGATGCTGTCCGAGCCGATGACATGCATGTTCCCCTTCTGTCCTTCTTCGCGCAGAACTCATCTGCCGTCCACCCGTGAGTCCAGACAGAGCGCAGGCCTTTGATTTTACGGCTTTTTTCCGCTGCCTAGCCGACTGTGAGACCTTGTGGGTGTTCGTGCCATCAAGGCATAAATCTTCGAAACCCTGAAGCCCTAATGTCTTAGAAAGAACAAGCGTCTCTCCCGTCATGTAAATAACAGAAGCTCCGGTGCCCTTCGTAGCCGCAAGCGGCTCGCAGTCGGAGACACTCGCACAGTGCGAGGTAAATAGGCCAGCCGTGGCCGCGGCCAGTTTTGCTGTGAAAGCACGTACGTAAATGGTTGTATCTAAGCCCTCATTGAATTGTCTTAATCATGCTTTTTGGTATCTCTACTGAGGGGAATGGTATGTCAGATCTAGCCAGCAGTCACGATCGGCTTGTCCTTTCTTGCAACGCAGACGCGGCCGTAGACGTTCGTCAATGTTCTCCTGGCGCTTCAAGGGAGCTGTCAGAGGGGCCCAAGCAACGCAAACATAGGCATCTTCCCAGTGAGGTTTCTGGGTGTACCCCAAAAGGTAGGATCCTTGTCTTCATGTGTCTTTGCGAGCTCCTACACGCCGCACAAGCAGAAAGCTTAGCAGGGGAAGCTTTACAGGAAGCTTCTGACGCTCGGAGGGCTCCCGGATGCTTCGAACGAAGTACCTTATGGCCCGAAGGACAGGTGGTGAATATCTTTAGGGGGTTCAGAGGTTTAAGATTTAGGGCTCAGGGTTGCGTGTTGTGGTGTAGCGATGCTAAGAAGGTTAGTGTGGGCATCCCATCAGATGCCCTTAGCCATTACGATGTTGTAAGTAGTATGATCGTGCTGAGAAGCATCGATGGTGCGATGGTGACGCAAGAGCGTGATGGTAGTGATGGTTTCTATGATGGGATGAAGATGAAGCTGATCATGAGCAGAGCATTGGTGAAGCCTTGGATGTATTCCGCCCGAGTTATGTGTTTCGATGCAAGTCGGAGCAGCCAGAGATGTTACCCACAACAACAGCATCAAGGATGAATAAAATGATACAGAAGAGTCAGCGAAGCTCGAGTCTACAGCAGCTTCAGAGCCGCACTTTGGGCGAGGGTGCCCTCGATGAACAGCCGTGAGTAAGTACTTATGGTCACAAGGTAACAGGAAGAATAGTAGCAACAGCGGGCAACAGCACAACGACAGCGACAGCAACAGCGACACTGCCAGTGCTGCATGATTTCAACCGAGTTTGTGTGCCAGAGGGTTGAACAATGTGTCCAAAGTCACCCCCGGAAGTCTCTACATTGCAGTCTAGGGCAATGCTATTTCTGACTGATCCGAGTAGGATTCACAAAGCCTTCCCTGCGCTGGGTTTGAACTCAACACTTGAGCTTAAGAAAGTTTAGGCACCGGCACTGTTCGGGTCGTGGTCAATCAGAGAACTAGTGTTCCCAGTGTCATGGGTGCTTGGGATATTTCACCTGTCTGTAAATGGCTGCTTGAATCACGAGAGGAAGATCGAATACAATCTAATGCAAGATGCATTCTACATCGAACATTCGTCAAAGAACCACAAAGCGAGACTTAACTTCATCAATGACTTCGGGCCACTGGGTGAAATCCTGCCATCCAAGCTGTTTTCCGTGAATTGGGAGTTTCAATAACATTGGCGGTCCCGACTTGGATAGGCCGAAGCTCAAAATCCTGTCTCAGACAAGGCCCCAAAGCAGGCCTCGCGACAACAGCAGGGACCCCCAGTTCATGGAAACTTCCAAGACGCGCCCACCTGCTTTAAGCAGTCTTCGCCGGCAGACCAAGGTGGTAATGCCACAGGCAAAATTTGGTGCTTCGAGGGAGGTTAAGGACTCAATAGGTTTCGGACTCAATATCTGAAGTTGTTGTTCGGTCTCCGCAAGCCGAAAGTCTAGAAGCATGGGTACCAAGCTTATAGATCATGATCAGGGAATGGTTGTCCTAGTCCTGGAAGCTACTGCGTTATCCCTGACATCCAGGGCAGTATATTTCTAGCTTGCCGTTGTCGCTATTCCTGTTATGCTTGCCAATCTCGTTGTTCTGCTTTTGTCTCAGTGATAACCTTTCTTGATTTCGCAACCAAAATCGGCAAGAACAGCAAGGGGCGCAGCTGTGCACACTACCACAATATGATCTCTGGATTGCAAAGTCGGTCATCCCTGCATGAAGCACTTTGTGGAAGAGGCGGTACCCATGACTCAACGACTGAGATGCTGCACTCTACTCTTTTTTAGCAGAAAAGCGCATGTGCCGTCGCAATTGTAATCGTACTGGGTAGTAGGAGTAGGAGTAGGAGTACGAGTAGGAGTATATAGGAGTAGGAGTAGGAGTAGGGGTAGGGGTAGGGGTAGGGGTAGGGGTAGGAGTAGGAGCAGGAGTAGGAGTAGTAATAGTTATAGTAGTAGTAGTAGTAGCAGTAGTAGTAGTAGTAGCAGCAGCAGCATCAGGACCAAACAGTAGAGGAAGGTCGAGTAACGTGAAGACTTGCAGCACTATGTGAAGAGGATCGTTAGGAGCAACGTCTGCAGCAAAGGGTTTAATGACAATACCTGCAATTGTACCGACATGTGCACGTATTGTAGCCCCTGAATTTCCGATAGCACCGACGCTGATACCAGTTCTACCAGGGTTAGTAAGGAAAAGATGACAAGAGCAAATGCAAGCTCAAGACCCATGCCAGAATGGTTGATACCAGGAGTGACACAAGGCAATAAGAGGCTTACCTGTAGTCGTGAACACTAACTAACTGCGTGAGGGATGAACCATCACGCCAACAGCAGCCGTAACCAGCACGCCAATAACAGCCGTAGCCGCAGAAGCAGAAGCAACACCACGACTACGCTTGGAACAGCAACCATTCAAGCTGTAGTCTCTTGTTGAAGGCAGACTGTGCTGTGCCTCGCGGTAGCCGGCTGAGGGAAACAAGGCGGAGTTTTTATTAGCACCTCTTGCCACGTGCAGCAGCAAACTCCTAGTTTCTTCATGTCTCCAAAAGGATACGTTGGAGGTTTGTGGCGCAGGTCGCCTTAAACGAGCTGTGTCTGGCGCGCGATGCAGTGGTGCCACTGCACAAGGTAAGTTTGCAAAGGCGGTTGCTTAAAACTGATGGTTTGCAGCGCCTCGGCACCATGGAATCGGACGAGGCTGGCTTCGGACCAGCAGAGAGTCTTCAATGTCGTCAAGATTCTGTTGGAGTGTAGTGTTTGGGGACTGTTAGAATGAACGATTCCAAAGCTGGAGACCACGCGTGGAATAGCCACGGGGCCATGAGGAGGTTCCGATCTCTTGTCGTTGCTCTCTGAATGGTCTTCCTGGGTGGTCTTCTAAGTGAGTCTGTTCACGTAGGATATTTGGGCATTGCATTCCTGCGTGGTCTCTCGGGTCGTAGAATCCAAAGCAAGCATAGCAGCACCCTCGTTTGAGACGCGGAAACTGAATCCCAAATCGTGAATGGTAGATAAGGGCCCTAGTAGTCTTACGAACACCACAGTGTTCACCATGACACCTTCAGCTTCTTACATGCATGCATGTCGGTATGTACGGTTTTTCTATCTCAGAAGCTGATGTTATCATAATATGTGTCCAGCGCAGTCACCAGCTCACATGTGACCTGAGCTGTCGCAGTATGTTATGTTATCTTATCTCATGTGTTGTTGTGTTATATTATGCTGCATTATGCTTCCTGTCTTAGACAGA
>BGNK01004032.1:0-13185 GCA_003297005.1 Symbiodinium sp. clade A Y106
CGCACGCACGCACGCACGCACGGAGAGAGATGCGCGAGCTGCCTGGCATTCATTGCTGTCTTAAGAGGTTCGCCAATGGCAACGCCGTAGAGGGCCGCGACATGATGCGACATGCGACTGGATAGCTTCAGAAGCAACAGGCCTCCCTGTAGTTAGCAGCCGACTCAGTCCAACCGAAGCAAAAGAAACGCTTATGCTTTGCAGCGAATAATATTGAGACAGGTACTCACCAACTTTAGTTCTGAAGAACGCCGCTGTTGGTCACTCGCCACCCGGCTATCCAGATCGCGGCCGAATGTCAGGGAAGATGATTTCGCTTGCTAGCGGGATTCGCTAATGATTGTTGAGCTTCCGGAGATTCTTGTGCGCGATGCAGGCATGCAGACTTAGCAGTCCTGCAGCTCATATTACGTACGTACTGTTTGTGAATGTTTGTGACAAGAAGCACAGAAAAAACTGTGGCATGAATCCGGACTGGCTTTTCCAGCAGGCTGTTGCAGGCGATAAAGGTTCATCTTGCTGGATCGCCTCTACACTCCATGATGTCATCTAGGGGCCCAAATCATTAGAATAGGGCTTTGGGGCCTATATACTATAATTATAATAAGGAACCCCCAAAATACTATTGGTAATGGTAATGAAACTGCCGCATGCCTTGTCTTTGCCTGGCATTCTCGTTCCTAAGTATGGGGAACGTTGTAGAGCAGCAGGTAGCGTCTGAGTCTGGGATGTAACGTAGGTGCAAGATACGGGGCTGACCTACCGCAGCAGAACCAGCCTATCTCCCGTCCCTACATGAAATTACCTTCCTTTGACAAGTCTTGCCGAAGCTTACACATGTCAGCGACAAGCTCAAGAGGCTGTTTCTGTTTGAGTTTTGCGCGTCATGCCTGTCAAACCATTCTCGGCGAGCTCGTGTGCGCATGTTCTTAGTCATGGATTTAGCATGGGCGGATCCTTCACTTAGAAGAAGGGCTCGTCCTAATGTGCCTTACCACATCGTATTTCTATCGTTGGAGTTTAGACGTGCAGCAATGTAAGGTCTGACCTTGCGCAGCACCGAGTGAAGAACAGATGTGCGACGATCGTGGTGAACCCCTGGTTCGAGCGCTTGGCGCTCACCATGGTCATCCTGAATGCGGCGCTTTGCTTAAGGGTGCATCTACAGTTGTTGAAGCCATCATTAGCGCGACTAGAAGCCGCAATCCCTATTCTTGTCCACGTCGCCACGGTTTTATCGTCAAGGTAACGAGGCATGAAAGAGCTTCGCATGAGCGAACAGCGAACCGCGAACCTGCAATGCAGACACAATGTTCACGCCAGCTCTCTACCTTTTGCTTTCCACATAAATGCATGTATCTGTATGTGTGCATGCATGCATGGATGGCAGCATGTACGTAATGTGCATCTGTGAGTCCGTTATCTCTCCATATCTTTCTACGTGCCCGCTTCTTCCCTATTTGTTCGTCGATGCCCCTCGTTGTTATGCATGAAAACAAGGCAACTCTGCAGGCAGACATGCATTTAGACACGATGCATGTTTGTCTGTTTGTTCCTCCGTCTATTCGATTGCATGCATTTAAATTTACGTATGCTAGATTCTGTCTGTATGGCTTCATCCATACATGCACACTTGTATAGCGCAGGCGCATCCACGTGCATGCTGAGACTGCCGTCAAGCCTCTACCGTCTCAGCTCGTCGACTGTCGCTGTAGTAGGATTTACGATTTAGGATTGCTTTAAGTGAAAAATGGCTTGTTGTCGGATGGATCTGTCTGTAATGCGACGGGTTTTCCGTCTCAGTTCAGTTTAGTTAGAGTGTCTGGCTCGCCCAATTTACTTGCTGTTAACTCGGTGCTGCCTGAATTCCTGCTTCTGGGATGTGGAAGTTTTGATCCTTCATACAATTGTGTCGATCTAGTTGGTATACTCTGGGTCGAACAATATAATTAACAAAGGTGAAACAAGGTAGAGCGAAGGTGGGGGGGTAAAGGTAGAAAAAGGTGAGGGCGGAGGCATCGCGGATAGCGAAGGTGAAACAAAGGTGAATGGGAAAAGGTAGAAAAAAGGTACAGGAGGAGGTATCAGAAGCGAAAGCGAAACAAAGGTACACTAAAGGTGAATGGGGAGAATGGGGAGAGCGGTGGAATCTTGGAAAAAAGGTATTGCTGGAGGTGAAACAACGGTAACCTAGTGAAGGTGAGTGTGGAAAAGGGAAGAGGCATGGGAGCAGGTTGTAGGATATTGAAAGATACTAGTACCAGAAGATGTTGTCGTTCATTGCGATTTGAGGCACTGGGTGTAGAGGAAGCAGGGCCACCTCTGCACCACCACCTTTCTTTTACCTTTCATGTCTAGCATCACCTTTTTTCACCTTTGCATTACCACCTTTTTTAACCTTTCATATCCGGCCTCACCTTTACATCACCAGCTTTCTTTTCCCTTTGTTTTACCTTTTTGATTTTTTAGCTGTTTCCAACAAATACCAGCACTGGAACGTCACAATCATACAATACACGCCACGAGATGACCATACCTCAAGAAGCTGAGACAGGCCGGCGTAAGGAAGCCCCCTGTCTGTTTGAGAGGTCTCGGGGCGTGTACCGGTCGAGGTTCGCTGGGATTCAGCTGTTGGGTTTTTCGGTCATTTCACTTGGTTCCTGCACGCTGAATAGCAATAATCCGCAGCAAATGCAAGACATGAATCTGTTTGGCCAGTGTATGCGCTGGGGCTAAGTCACACAGCTTATAGTGCATAAGTGCACGTACACGTACGCAGCCCGAACCCTAAACCCGAGCCCCTACATAAACCCTAGCCCTAGACCACGAAGCCTTAAATCCGAGGTGGAGATGGCCATGGATGTGGAGCTGAACCGAAACCTCTTCGGATATCTGTCTGGTGCTTCCCCAGTCTTTGCAGTCACGCAGAATGTGTTCTGTGTGTTTTTCCTGACCGAGTTGGTCCTTCGAGCCCTGGACTGACTGTGTTCACAGTTGTGACCATTCTGGGCTTCGACCAGCTGGGGGTACCTTGTTATTAAGGGGTCCTACTTGATATTTTGAGTATGAAAGCATTGTAAAGCCGCCATCCTGAGCTTGAATCTTTCTGTGTCTTTGCTGCATTTAGGATCTGAGGACAGTGGACGGACCGCAAGAGAATGTGCCAGTAAACAAACCAAATTCGCCTTCATGTAAGCGAGCTGGAGCTGGTGCGTTCTCAAACATTTAGAAGAGTTCAAAATGCTTTCAAGCTCTGTTGGGGCTATTACGGGGGGGCCATCAATCTCGGGTTTTAAAGAGTTGTTGAACCACCCCAATCTTCAAGTCTACCGAGGATATTTGGGGCATGGTGGCCTGCGACAATCCTTCCAGGATGCTTGGTTGTGCTTCGAGACTCTGCTCACCCTGCTGATGATTCTGGAGACCTGGGTCTTCCAGACGCAGAGAGTGTACTGTAGGGGCCTAAACACTTGCCAATATTATTGTAGGGGTTCATTAATATGACTGTAGTATAATATAGCCACAAAGCCCTATTCTAATTGTTAAGGCCCCTATATTAATTGCCCCTGGCACTTCTGGAAGGATCAGGGGACTTAGTAACGGGTTCTAAATATCCTACCTCACAAGTTCCTTGAAGCTTTAGGTAAAGATAGTAGGTCGGGTTTGTCAGAAGTCCTGAGCTGAAATCAGCGGACATGCCGTGGCAAAGTGCAGAAATCTTGCCGTCCAAGACGAAGCTGAGATCTGCATGCTACACTGCAGATTAAAGTGTACTCTAGTATATCTCTAACATGTATACATATATATATACATACACATCTGTGTTAATATTACAGTTAACGAAAAATAATATGCTATAGATTTGTCAGTATTGTCTGTGGCAGCACATTCGGAGCTCCGCAGTCTAGAGTGTGGCGAAGCTAGGTAACAGGTAAACGAACTAGCGAATGCAAACACGCACTCGGACACACTTTGAAGGGATGGTGTGAGATCTTCGTTCGGCATGCTGTGCCTGTGAATCTCTTTTGGCTCCATCGTCGTGCCACGCGCTTCTGTAGGAGTGGCACACGGCAATCGGCTCAATCCCGAAAGCGAGGAGTGTCTTGACGCCTCAACACTTGAGTCACTAGAGGGAAGCATGGGAGCTATGCCCGGAGCACTGCCACAGACTCTGAAGGATTGAAAAACAATGAAAAACATGAAGCTTTTACAAAACAATTCCTAAGGAGACAGTGCATGTTCGGTCGGTAGCAGTGGCTTCGCAGAGACTTTCTCAGCATTTGCTAGCCATAACTGCAGATATCAGCTGATCCCTGAGCCCAGCAAGCACTTGCCGAGGTACTTCCAGCTCTGGAAGCCTTGCAATTCACCAGCCTTTCCGCTACCGCTGCAAACACGGCGAGCTCGCTGCGCTTTGCACGAGTCCTGCGCGTTTTGCGCACCGCTCCTGAGCTGAGCAAGATCCGGAAATGCTGTGGGTGGTTCAGACTATGATAGTAGGGGTCCCTTTTTGCCTTTCTAGGGTTCCTTGCAATCAGATCCTATTCTTCAGTGATTCAGGGTCCATATTATGTCCCATGCATTCTGAAACTTAGATGTTGTGGGCCTTTGTTTATGCGGGGCCAGCAGGCTTCTCCGAAGAAGGACGGGGCGCTCATTGCCGTAGGAGCCTACTCGTGCAAGGGCAAGCTCAAATTCCTGATGTGTAGAAGTCTTGGTATCGTCAGATGAACAGCAAAGCCAATATACGACAAGTATAATATGGCGTAAAGCAGCAATAGCTACTATCATCACAATGGAAGCAACAGTGATAATACTGATACTGCCGCTAGCTATACGAGTGCTAACAACAACAAAATAACAGACAGCCTTATATAGGGGCCTTTATAATTAGATTAGGGTTTTGGGGCCAATTATATTAATTATAATTACAATTAATAAGGAACCCTTAAAATAGTATAGGTAATTCTTAAGATCCCTACCTTAGCTCGAGAGTGACACCGGTAATGTCTTGGCTGTGGCCAGGTCCGCCTTGCAACGTTGCCGCAAAGAGTGATTCAGACAGGAGTCTTCTTTGTTGGACAAAGGGCGTCGGGCTCTTGTACTGCAGGGCTTGGTGTTTGAGGTATTGAGGCTTTAGCGTCTGCGTAGGGTTTAGCATGCACTGTTTAGGTCAAAGCTTTCAGGGTTCGAGCTTTGGGGCCGTCTGCGTGGAGTTCAAATTACATGCATTCAAGGATGCTTTCGCTTTGCCAGCCTTGCGCGGCCAAGGGTGGCCAGCAGTGGAGGGAGCTTTCTGAGCAGAGTTCTCTTGTGACAGTGAGCGCCGAATGCCGTCTCGCATCAGTACTGTCAGACTAGCGGTGTTAGCCTGAACCCTGAACCGTCTTCCGCAAGCCTAGATCAACCCAGGCAAGACTCGTGAAGTTCATGCCAGAATTGATGATCTTGATCAAGGGCATGATGGTGGCGTGCCGGTCAGTCTTCTTCACCCTGCTGCTTCTGCTTATCCTTACTGCACCGCGGTAGCATGAGTAAGGTGCCCGTCGACCTGGAGGAGAAACAAGTCTTCGGCGTAACAGTAGACCATGCCGATGTCTGGCACAGTTTCTTTTCCCGAGACTGCAGGAGTGTGGACGTTTGGACTTCAAGATGTATGTAGCGGCGAGCAAAGCCCCACACTCAGGTCATCTTCGGTATCAACTTCATGGAATTCAGTCGCGGCACAGCTCTGGAAGCTCTCTACTTCGATACGCTGTGGAACACCGTCGGTACACTGTTTCTCGACATGATCTGCCGCAGGTTGTGCAGTCACGTGGGTTCAGAGAGAGTTCTTGCAGTAAGCTTGTCTACGATGATAATGGACTAGGCGGTGTCCCTGTTTAGGGCTTCGGACAGGTGGAGGCTTGTCTGACTTCTCTTTGGTTCAGGCTCAGGCATACTCAGTCATGTGCCGTAGGAGATACTGCTCTTTTAGAAGTGCTGCGCAGATTAGCATCGAACACCCGCTTCTTCGTCAATGTGAGAGCGGATCTTGATCCCAACGCCTATAGCCACAGCGTTTAGCTGAAGGATCCTCCACTGCATCCTGCCCGACCAAGAGGTGCGGGGGTCAGTAGAGACTCTGAAGATGCATGAGGCAAAGTGCCTGTAGTCCCCGTCTCCTTGCCATTCGCGAGACTTGGCCCGCTTTAGGCCTTGGCCTTCGGAGCTTCCGGTACAACTGAAGGGCGTTTCAACTGTTCGGTTCGGCTTGGGGTGAAAGATCGCTGTTGAACCTCCAGTTCTCACTCAAGGCGGGTTTCTGTGTCCCGCAGACCCTGCATGATGATGAAGGTCTTCTTCCGCTCTGTGGCGACGGAGAATGAACCCCTCGCCGGGCTGGTCCTGCTCTTCATCCTTCTGGGCTCCTTCACTGTCGGGCGCTTACAGTTGCGAGGGCTGCGGTGGGCCGAGCCGAACCGGGCACCGGGTAACGGAGAGCTTGAATCTACGTCGAAGCAATGAAGCAATGACAGGTCATGAACATGCTCTTGGGTGTCCTAGTGGAAGCAGTCAAGACTGTGACCCTTATCGAGCGCGAGAACCTGGATGCGGAAGTGGCGCGAAAGGCTTCCCGAAAATGCCTGTTGCAGAAGTGTTGACTTCGTTTGTTGAGCATGCCAGAAGCCACTGCCATGGATTCATGGCTGTTCATGATGCCACAAGTGGCCGTGGCAGACTATGTCTGGAAAAGCATTTCCCTGTTTTTTGTCGAGGTTCTGTGGAACATGCTGGACAAAGATGGATCTGAGGATGATGAGCGCTTAATCACTCGCCAGGCTGTCGTGACAGCTCAAATGCCTAATGATGAAGAACCCTAATTCTGTAAATATCAGGAACAATTGAAGAAACTTCGAAGTGAAGTTGGGTTTGGGTGGTTTTCTGCGGGCGCCCTCACGCATCTCCCACGAAAAGGTCGGGTACTGTAATCGACCCACAGAAACGTGTTCGTTCAGCATTACAGAATTAGCTCCCTCAAGCCACATACGTGGTGGAGTCATACGGTCCAAGACACCAATCGCCACTCTTAGTGTTTGAGTATGCCGGCTTGTCCGCGGCTTCACACTCCGTCGCACTCCTTCACAGCTTGGGCAGGAATTTGAGAATTTGCTCAGCAAGAAGAAGGCCGCGAAGGCGTTGGTAAGTATTGGAGTTGTGGCTCGTCTTCATTCAAAGCATGCTGGTAGCTCGTAAGCTTAATCTTCACCCTGGTCCATCAACATCATAGTCGGGGGAGGCAGACTGTCTTGACGACGAAGCAAGAGGTTTCAATGCCACATAAGCCACGACTTCCCGAAACGGTGCACCGTGCTACAGTCGATCGTGCACTGAATCGTGCACCCATGAGTGCTCTCTGCTAGGATGTGATGGCTGCAGCAGACATTGGCAAACTGTTGTTCGAAGAGGACGAGGCGATCTTGTTCTTGGACTTCATGCCAATTGGCTGCATGTTGTGAGAAGCATCAGATCAGAGGGAACGGTTCCACGATCCAGCCTTCCGTGTTGCAGATGTAGCCAGGGGGTTGCTTCAGGTCTTTGCATAAGTCTTAGGCTCGGGGTGAGGATGCAAGCGTGGGCGTTGGTAGTCATCGCGGCCCTAAGCTCAGCTAGGCTTATTGCGCTCATAATCCAGGGAATGGTCTCAATCGTATGTAGAACAGCAAACGTAGTGAGGGCAGTAGTAGTACCCATTCTACCCAGAAGGAGTATCCTCACATCTTCATCCTCCTCATCTTCTTCATCATCACCCTCATCTCAGCTCAGCACCAGAAACATGCCAATGACCAGCAGATGCTTTGTTGTGGCCAAGGTCTGCCATGCTCACGCTGCGAGGCTCCAACAAGACCACCGTGAAGGACCTCAACCCGATGACAAATGGGATTCGGGCTTCGAATGATAAAGCGGTCAAAGAAATCAAAGAGAAGGCGAAGCAGTTGCCGCTTACGGTTGAAAGGGCGGCACTTGCAGGACATTCAGACTATAACCAGGCAGCTCCTGCATGTGCCTTTTGACGGTAATTTTCATAACATCCACCAGTTTCCTGGATTTTCGGATGATTGGCAGCCTTTCCAGTTCTTCATGCAACCGTTTGGGTTTTCCGTGGGAGTTGGAAGTAGTGCACCGCACATCAGCGAGGGCACAGACGGAACAGCATGGTTGCCGGTGCACTCCGCTGGAACCGCAGTCCAGCACGAGGTAGATGATGCCCACCCAGATACCCCTCTAAGCTGTGCGTGGAAGCTTCGAGGACATTGTCGAGCTCCGTAAATGGGTTGCGGAAGAGTTCTTGAAGGTCCACTCGCTAGTGGGCCTTTTGGCAGACATGGCCTGAGGCGGTATCAACATACGCCACAGGGGTCTGACGAGTCTGGAAACTTCTCCAAGGATTGAGTCATATATGATAGATATATGCATAGAATGGTTGTGCGTACCTACATGCAGGATATCTGTTGAGTTGTTTGTTTCTTTGTCTACACATACGCGTGTATCATAACACATGTATGTATGTGTTTATGCATTTATGTAACTATGTGTGTGTGCGTGTATGTACGTATGCATGTCTGCATGCATGCATGCATGCATGTATGTATGCATGCATCTATGCATGTAGGCATGCATGTCTGTATGTCTTATGTATGTATGTATGTAAGTATGTATATCCAATTACCGCTTGCAAGAAGCAGCAGTAGCATCTGAGGTGAGCTGTGTGGCTTCTTGGCAGAGCATCTGGAACCTCTGGAACCTGCTGAACCTCCACAAGATTCTTTGAGGCCACAAGAGTTAAAAGCTTGTCAGTCGCGGACGGTTGTCCGTGGCGGAAGACAAGGTAGTTGGACTTCTTTGATATCTGTGCAGAGACCAAGTCCATGAAGCCCTTTCCTTTCAGTCCTACTTCGAGCCTACCGTACGCAACATGACGCCAGGCGAGACGTGACGGCCGACTTGGAGTAAGCTCACTCTGCGGTGCTGCGCTTTTAGCGTCATGGTTTCACTTCGGTTTCCGCCCAGTCCCAGGTGTCTGACGTCTGACCAGACCCTTGAAAGGCGCATTTAACAGACACTACAGACACGCTACCGGGCGCTTCAGCTTCAGGTTCCTCGCATTTTCTGGGCTGTTTTCTGGGGGCGTGCAGCTGCCCTGCTCGGCTGCTTCACATGCCGTCTCTTTAGAAAACGAAGTCGTGCTCCTGAAAACCACAGTGTCACAGAACACTCAGAAGATATTTTGGCCACGTGCGCCGATCAGGAGGGATCTTCCTCCGCCCTCCAGCATCTCTGCATTTCATCAAGGATGAAGATGTGGTTTCCATCTGGTTTAAGACCGTGATCTGCCCAAGGGGCAGATCGCGGAGCCGAATCTCCCGAGCTAAAGCCAGGCATGTGCCAAAAAGTCTCGCATCAGGCAAGTGGCAAAGGACTGCCGATTCCTTCCCGAATCTCCTTATTCCTCAAGCGCCTGCCAGCGCCTCGCAGTGTCCATGCTGACCAACTGGACACCGAGAATCGTGGGCGACTGGTCCACGTCCAGGCTCTGCAGTTGCAGAGCTTCCGAGCTCATGGCCCAGGGAACAACAGAATGTTCGGGTCTTCAGAATTCCATTAAGAAACCTGCAGTGGCCGCAGCCTGTGTGAGTTATGTCGCGGGGATCAGGGAGACTGAACTGATGGGCTTGGCAGGGGCGAGCATCGGGCAAGGTTGCCTGCGTGGATCCCCAATTCCAGGACAGTTGTATGCAGGTTCATCTCATTCTGGTTCTAGCATCCTACATTCGACATACCGGTAATGAGCGGGGCAGCGTAGGAAGCTTCGACAGATCCGGGCATTGCAGATCAAAGGCGACATAGCTTCTCTGTTACAGAGACCTCGTACTGTAAATATGCAGACCAGACAGCAGACAGAAGGACCATATATTTAGTCGCCATAAACAGAGGAAGGTACATCATATTCCCATAGGATATGGTTATCATAACATGTATATACATACATATACATATACCATATACCATGTACATATACAGATACAGATACAGATACAGATACATATACACATACACATATACACATACATATACATATATATATATATAACATCTATGTATTTTATCTGTTTTCAGCTATTTCCACTCACGAGCATCTCGCCCTGACCATTCTTCATCGTCTCCTCATGACGGCACAAACCCCTCCTTCCGCTCACGTGTCTCGGATCATCTCCTCATCACCGCACAGACCGACCATATTGAAACCCAATGCGGCCCAATATTTCAATACGGTCTCGCGGAGGCCCATATTGAAATATTGAACCACANCCGCTCACGTGTCTCGGATCATCTCCTCATCACCGCACAGACCGACCATATTGAAACCCAATGCGGCCCAATATTTCAATACGGTCTCGCGGAGGCCCATATTGAAATATTGAACCACACTAAGTTTCAATATGGCGGATCCAAGATCCAAGATCGCACGGGACTCTTGGGGAAGAATCTTGGATCATGGATCTGCTATATTGAAATCAATATGGTCTCAATATTTCAATATGGCCCTCCCTGAATCCAAGATTCCTTCCAGGAGTCCCGTGCAATCTTGGATCTTGGATCCGCCATATTGAAATTCAATGTGTTTCAATACATCTTTGTGAAAGCCTGGCGAGCTAAATTCCAAGACTGGACAAAATTATTGTTTTCTTGCTATTTTGGGACAGTACAGCACTTCGGGAATTAGACTGGCTGTTCTTTGGGGACACTACAGCACTTGTGCCAGAAAAATGGCTAAAGTGCTATACTGTCCCAAAAAACAATCTTTGGGAGGATTCAAAAGAGAATTGGCTGAGTAACCCGCGCCGTGCAGAATGTCTTCTCGCGTCCTATTAGCGTTCTAATTGACAGAGGACTTGTGTTCTGCCGTCTCTCTGAGAGCTGGATTCATTGCAGATTCTTTCTCCGAAACCTTGAATCCCAGCAGTGCCTAGGAGGAAGCAGTTTGCTCACCTGGTGGTGAATGGGGAGGTTAAACCATGACATGTATCAAAAGTAACACTGACGTCTGTGTTTGTTTCAAAATTTCTTTTGTAGATATTCAGATGTCTTTGACGTTTATTAATTTTGCTAGCATGAAATTTAATCTAGTTGTCATGTGGAATTGTACAACACTTACAGCTACTACCACTGTTTGTATTTGTTTCTCAGAGACGGTAGAGCGGTGTGCGTTTTGTTTTGACAATCAGCCTCACTGACTATCAATGTTCAGGGACATGTGGTGTTCAATTATTATTATTTCAGTGTCTCTATTAAATCTAGTGGGTAAATGAAACAGAACCGTGTAGGTGAATGAGTGTCTTAATGTTGTTTCGTTAGTTCGATCTAAAAAACTAAAAACGAATATGCTTTTGCCTTTTATGAGAGATTGAAAAGTGGCCTAAGGCATTTTCGCAGGAGCATGATTACTGGCATAAGGGTAAGATGGTAGATGGTAGTAGTATGCCAAGATAAAGGTCAGAGCCTAAACGTTGCTAATGCTAATGCTTGCTTAGTAGTAGTGGTAGTAATAGTAGTAGTAGTAGTAGTAGTAGTAATAGTCGTCGTCGTCGTAGTAATATGGCTGTTGGGTTGGTTTGCGATAACCATGTTGATAAGACGTATTTAAACCAGTAGGAGTTTATTTCATGCCATGATAACAATGTTAAGAGCAATATGGTGTAGCACGAATACTTGTAATGGCAGCAGTCGTAGTAGTAATCGTCGTCGTAGTAGTAAGTAGCAGTAGGTAGTATATAGTAAGTAGCAGTAGCTGGAGCATATGCAACGACAAGCAACAGAGCCACGAAACTGGAATTTGTTTTGTAATTTTTAGTACTGTGTTATGATGCGCAAAAACAATAGGCAAAGAATCGATACGGAATCTATTGGTATTTACAGTGTTTTCGGCTTCTAGCCGCAACAACATAGAGACACACGTGAGCAATTACATGGTCGAGGTTGGTCCTGGGTTGGGGGTTACCATCTTAATGGCAGTAGNTGTTTTCGGCTTCTAGCCGCAACAACATAGAGACACACGTGAGCAATTACATGGTCGAGGTTGGTCCTGGGTTGGGGGTTACCATCTTAATGGCAGTAGTAGGAGCAGTCGTAGTAGTAGCAGCAGCAGCTGCTGCGGACAGGTGAAAATTGCATGAATCTAGTGGTGTTTAGGGGGGGAAGCATATATGTATACGTCAGCAGTCGCACAGGTCTGACATCGTTGGTAGACTGTCTAAGCTGGAAAAGCACAGCAAAGAGTAAAAGAGTAAAAAAGCATAGATATTTGAGGCGGGGGGGGGGTAGCACATATATATATATATGTATATATACTGCTTATATGCACACATGTACACGAGCTCCGGCCGATGTGTTGCGAAGCACACATGCACAAGCAACGAAAACAAACAAACAACCAACTAAACACACGCAAGCAAGCACACAAACACACAAAATGCACAAGCAAAGTCACAACACACACACACACGCACACACACACACAAATACATACACGCGCGCACACACATGTATATATAGTCTGTATATTTATACATGTATATATGTATATATAGAGGGTGCGTCGGAATACGGGCCCGTGTTTTTCGTGTAAAACGAGCGTTTTTTAGCATGTTCACAAGGATGTGTCAGTACAAGGTATGATAAGGTAGTATTGCTACTTGNGTAAAACGAGCGTTTTTTAGCATGTTCACAAGGATGTGTCAGTACAAGGTATGATAAGGTAGTATTGCTACTTGTAAATGCTGATCTTGTATGTGGTGACATTCTTGCTGTAACAGGTCGACATGCTCTTATATATGCATTGATGGATGGTCGGCCGGATACATCGATTCCTCTGACTTCTCGTTGCCCAAAGCCAAGTCTTACATCAACATTGTTACTTCATCAGGGTAGGTCACTATTGTTTGATGTTTAAACTGTCGCACTAAATGGCAGGTGATAGACTTAGGCATGTAGTAGAGTTAGAGCTTGGGGTTCGGGAACCAAATCGTTTTGTCAGAGTATTCGGGATCGCCGCCCGTCATATCATTTTCGAGTCGGTTATATGAATACGCACTGTTTCCAAAGTTTCAGCTTGGCTAGCCACCTGGATGAATGTTGGCTACCTAC
>BGNK01004032.1:13408-27512 GCA_003297005.1 Symbiodinium sp. clade A Y106
TTGCGGCCTACGTACCCAAAGCTCGGGGTTCCGGATATGCCACCCACCATCTCTCATTAAGATTTGGGATGCTGAGGAAGTTTGGTGCCGATAATGTTCGAGTTTAGGGATTGAAGCCCATCATTTGTTTTGAGGTTGCGGGTTTTGGACCCAACTTGCTCATTTTGGGGCGATCGGGAATTGTTCGTTTTTTCGGGGGGCTTGGTGCTTAGGGGATCATCAACTCCATCACACAATTTGAAGTTCGGATCCAAAAAAAATCTTACTACGCTTTGAGCCTCTTATGAACATGGTGTCTGTTTGCCACTTATAGGTCCCAGTTACACAAACCATTCCCCTCTTATTATGGCTGAGGGACGGGCTTGCCACCCATAAGATTTCTTGTACGTCTAAATCTATGAATAACCATTNCTCCATCACACAATTTGAAGTTCGGATCCAAAAAAATCTTACTACGCTTTGAGCCTCTTATGAACAGGGTGTCTGTTTGCCACTTATAGGTCCCAGTTACACAAACCATTCCCCTCTTACTATGGCTGAGGGACGGGCTTGCCACCCATAAGATTTCTTGTACGTCTAAATCTATGAATAACCATTATCCTCAGGTCTCTGATCATTTGTTGAAGTTTGATACCCGTCATATTTTTTCAGGTGATTCAAGTGCTGAATCCACCACATATCACCTGCTGTTAGCTGGCACCCAGTCAGCTTGATTAGGGCTTACAATGTCTACCACCCACCATGTTCTTGTCAAATTCCGGATCGCCAGCCGTCATCTCCTCTATGAGTTATGACTTAGACAAGGCTTTTTTGGGTTTGTCACCCACTAGCTGTTGATAAGGCCTTCGGTACAGATATGCCATTCACCTTCTCTCATGAGAATTTGGGATGCTATGGGCTCAAACATCTTGCGGTTTCAGATAGGGGCACCCGACCTGCCCAATTTGGAGTTGTCGGCACCGCATTGTCTGATGGGCTTGATATTAAAATCATGACCCAACATTGTTTATTAGATTTTGAGCGTCGCGCGAACCATGCATGCAGGCTAACACATATTTGGAACGTGTCTTCCGAACCACCTACTTCATCCTGTTTGTTTTATATTGTCTCAATTGCTCCGATGTGTGGCATATTTAGAACCCATCATCCCTAGCCACTTGGATGAATGTTGGCTACCTGCCCACTGATCTTAATCATAACATGTTAAAACTTTGGATGTGCGGGAACATGGCTTATCCCTCATANCATGCATGCAGGCTAACACATATTTGGAACGTGTCTTCCGAACCACCTACTGCATCCTGTTTGTTTTGTATTGTCTCAATTGCTCCGATGTATGGCATATTTAGAACCCATCATCCCTAACCACTTGGATGAATGTTGGCTACCTGCCCACTGATCTTAATCATAACATGTTAAAACTTTGGATGTGCGGGAACATGGCTTATCCCTCATAAGATGTGGGGGATGCCGTCCATCATTTCCCGTCCAAAGTTGGGGTCATAGTTTCTGACCCATTAGATATCTCAATATGATTTAGTTTCATAACTCGAATGTTTTTCGGCCTCTATCCTACTCTAAATTGGGTGTTACATGTAAAAGTGACTTTATCGCTTGAAAAGCACAAGCCGTGCCAGAGGTGACATGCCTATCAACATCCTTACACTCCAAGTCTCCAGGTTTACCCATCTATATTGTGATTTACGTGAAAATAGAATCTTGCGCGAATAATCTATGTGTGTGGTTCATAGTGTTTGGGACATACATATTTTTTAATATAGAATCTATCTGTATATATATATATATCAGAACATATATGTATATGTATACACATAGTTATCTACAGTCACTTTATTTACAATGCACTTGCAAAATTGGCAGCCGTAATTCGTTTGGGTATATAAAGCAACNTATATATATATATATCAGAACATATATGTATATGTATACACATAGTTATCTACAGTCACTTTATTTACAATGCACTTGCAAAATTGGCAGCCGTAATTCGTTTGGGTATATAAAGCAACCTTCAAGCCATGATAGTCTTTCAAACGAGGTGTCTAGGGCCAGGTCCTCACTTGCTGGACTGGAGATGTGTACATTTGTAAACAAAAACATGTGGAACAAACATCAAAAAACAAGCAAAACACTTAGTTATTATGAAGTAGATAATACATAATGAGAAAACCTTCCAAACTACATGAGACCTCTGTACACAGCAGTCAGAAGGATGATAGGAAAGAACAAACAGAGGACATGACTACAGGAAGAAGGAGCAGGCGGGCAGTGTGCAGGGTGGAGGGAGGGGGGAGGCCGGAGGGTGGAAAAAAAAAAATATATATATATATATATATATTTTTCCCCCCCCCTCCCCCAACCCTGAGGCCTCCCCTCTCCTATAGCCACTAGACAACACGTAAACATTTGCAGATTTCAGTGCACACTAGACATGGTAACATAGACACGCTGGTCAAGACAACTTGTATGCTGTATGGACTTGTAGTCAAAAACGCAGGCCCGTATTTCGACGCGTTCTGNTTTGCAGATTTCAGTGCACACTAGACATGGTAACATAGACACGCTGGTCAAGACAACTTGTATGCTGTATGGACTTGTAGTCAAAAACGCAGGCCCGTATTTCGACGCGTTCTGTATATTATATATATATATTAGGAATCGTGGCTTCTGCAATTTCGCTGCGAGCTGTCAAGCCGTCAGCTCAAGGCAAAGACGCAACCGCTCTCAATCTGTCATTTTGTGGCCCGACTTCATGCAGTCTACGGCGTGTTCTCGTCTGAGAGGTTCATTGCTGCCAAGTTCTCCTGAAGAGTAGCCGCCTCAGTGGGCACGGCTGAACTGTTGGAGAAATACACGGGCCTCTGAGTAGGCCTTTAGCCTGATCGTGTGATTGTTTGAAAGCGTGGGCCTGTAGGGGAATACTACCACTAAATACTCAGTCCCCTATGTTAGACAATAGATTCAAAGACAGATGGATAGGTAGATAAATAGATAGGTAGGTAGATGGATGGATAAATAATGGATAGATAGTAGTATGCGAAATCTTCAGCTACTGCGATGCTATGCAATGCTGTGACATAGTCTTTGCTTCATCTGCTCCTTCAAGACGTGCCATGACACTGACTATGCAGATCTGCTGTCCAAATTTCTGTATCTATCTACTACTATAGTACAATTATAATAAGGAACCCCAAAGTAGTATTGGTAATTATTAAGGCCCCTATAGTAAGTACATAGGACTCTTGGGATGCATCAGAACTTTCTGCTTGTTGCCGCGCCAGGGCTCCCGGCAAAGGGATGCTTTAGCACGCCCGGGCTGGTCGGACTTGGCATCGAGCGACCCGTGCCTCTCACGAAGAAGTTGAGGGCTCAAGGTCTAAACCCTAGCACCCTACTTGTTTGTTTGAGGGGGGGGCCTCTTGGTTTAGGGTTTAGAAGTTTAGGGTGTTTAACAACCCAAGACTGCAGCTAGAATAGGCTCTTGTCTCAAGGTGGATAAAGTCTCCACGGTCTGATACAGTTGAATGGCTGCGACGTGCTGATTCTTCCATCCACTTCGTCGAGCATCGGTTGGGGCTGCAAATATGCTCGAGGAGACTGATAAGAAATAACATAGCCAAATTGTGAACATATCTCAGCAAAGAGCTTGCAAACCAGCCATTCTCTTTTTTGACATGGCAGTGCTGTGATCAGCGATTCTCTTTGCGTCTGATGAATCCCACCTCCATCAGGCACGGAGAAGTACTCGCGGCATCGCCTGGCTTAGGAAGCACTTCTTGGCTCCAAAGAACAGACAAGTGATAATAATATGAATACCGAGTATTACTACTAATAGTACACCAATAATACTACTATTACCAATAACAACAATTTAGAATATGTACTGATACGACTAAGCCTGGCGTCTCCCTGGTCTCCCTAATCCTTCGTCCCTCTGGCCGCCCAGCAGAAAGCTGCAACAAAAACTAGGCGGATTGAAAGCTGGGAACGGCGGTCGTGAACCAGAGGTTTGCCTTGAGGGTCCAGCAATCTACAAGAATGGAACAATGCATTCTGTCAGCACTAACTGGTTCCCTGGTGGATATATAGTAGACTGAAGGGAGCGCTAGACAGTAAAACACTCTGACTCTAGTGTACCCCAAGACCTTTAACGATTCAGGCCCCTCTATGAACCTTGCCCGCTTAAGCTCGCAGGTGGCACCAGTTCATCTCGTCGTTGCCCTGCCAGAGCAATACAGGCCAACCGCACTGGAGCGACATGCCGTAGTTATCATTCTTGTCGCTACCACTACTGCTATTGAAGCTGCTATTGCTGTACTACCTACTATGTCTCTTGCCTGAGTCTTGGCCAGAGATCTAGCCGAATCTAGCCGAACGAATTTGGAGCGAAGGTGGGAACAAAAAACACAAGCTTCGGCTCGATGCTGTGTAAGGCCGGAAACCAGCACAAACACCAACACCAACACCAACGCCACCACCACCACCACCAACAACAACAACAGCAGCATTATTACACGACCACCACGACGACGACTCCTACTACTACCATGCCGCCACATGCTACGACTACGACCGTACTCACTGTTGCAAGGTGCACACGCTGAAGTGGAATCACCTCCTTTCAAAGTCTTTGTGGCGGATTCATGTTCTGAATCGCAGTCATACGCTCTCCACAGCGCCATTGCCATGGTGAGCTTCCAGGGCGTAAGGTTTTTGGGGCCCATTATACTATAGGTATAATAAGGAAACCCCAAAGTATGGCGCCGGATTCGCATCCAATTCGGCCAGCTAAGGCAGGATGGGCCTCGCTCTCCCGCCAGAGCCCGAGACGTCACCGCACTCACCGCAAGCACCCGTTTTAACCTTAATCACTGTAATTATAGACTAATAATTAGAACAAGGTCTTGGGGCCCGGGCCCAGTATACTATAAATATAATGAGGAACCCCCAACACAGCATGGGTTTATTGAGGCCCCTATAGTAATTGTGATCGCTGTTGTCAGAATTTCTTTCATCGTCAGAGCATTAGGCAAACAGCACTTCGCACACGCTGTATCTCGAGGCTCGCCATCGACAGCAACAATGCCCTAAACTACGGCCCGCTTCCGAGGCCAGAGGTTCCCTTTGCATTTAAGCAGGATACAACATCAGAAGCTTCGGTTTTTCGGAACCACCATAGTTCGTGGCACCTTCGACCAAGACATCTGCCAGGAGTCATCCCACCTGCTGCGGGAACCAGACAGAGGCCGAACCAAATGGAGCAACATAGGGAGTTCAACCATGTCAATAAGGTTTGAGTTTGGGGTAGATTCTGGTATAACTCTATGGGGACTGTTCTGTGTTCAGGGCTTGCTACCTGCATTAACTGAGGTGGGCGTCCCAATGTCAGTCCTACGGCAAATCACGGATTGCAGGCACATTGGCGCGCTGAGGAGATTTCAAAGTTGAGCCAGGCATCGGGACAGACCCTCGCCGAACCTGGCCCTCTTTGGCGAGGTGACATCTGCCTGCGCACAGAGGCTGTTTGGCAAGGGGCCAAGACATGAAAGAAACTGGTGCCCTTCTGAAAAATTTCACCCAACAATGACTGGTCACCCCATGTCCGTGCTATGCATGCAGCTAAGGGCTTACAGCTTACAGGGCTTACAGGGCCTATGGTGCCGATGCCGGCAAAAAGTGACTATAGGGGGTTTTCGGATAACCCGTCCCGTATAACCCTCTTATAGGGCTTAGGCTCCCAGGATCGAGGGTTGGTAGGGTGCCAATGGCCTCCACATGCCGGACGCTGCGCTCTGCCTGGGCGCTGCTGTGTGGGTGAACTGAGATACCGGAGATACCGGCATATAAGAATAACAGCAATGATAGGAACAACAGCGAAACAAACACAATGTATAAATAGTAGCAGCTGAACCAGAACCACTGCTTCACTGCAATTGCTACGACTATCTTTTAAGAAGCGGGTAGCAAGTAACCACTACCTGACTACATTTAAGAACTGCGATCGTATTCTGTGCGAGCTATACTGCGAAAGTAATGTGAGGATACCTTGAGCAAAAATGTACATTGGCCCCAACTCTCATTGTGTGCTAGCTGCTAGCTTCTGGCCTAACAAATCCCAGTTTGGGATCTAGAAGCATTGAAACGACGTTATCAGGCTCCACGAAGATTACTGTCTTATCATATTGAAAGTATATGTTTTTAGATCTACTCATCTTACAAACCTTTCTTGTGCTATCAACATGACGAATGTCCCCAAGTTTCCCTGCCAAAGTGGCCCATCCGAGAACCCATCTAGTTTCGCGGCTTTACCAGTTAGACTAGGTTTTTGCAGGGTTTCCAAACTGGAGATATATTCGGGAACGCTGGGCAATACGGATTTGCTTTAGGCCCCCCTTGTTAGGCAGACTGTGCACCTGAACTCGATTACTACTCGGAGAATATGGGCGCTGAATCCCAAACAACCTGTGATCATGACAACGATGGTGACAACGTCACCCACAGGCAATAACTAGTATTTGCGCAAGCAAAGTGACGACACGAGAGCAAGATCAGCAATCGCAACTCGAAACGAAAGGAACTAGCGCCAGGAAAGTCTAGTGGCATGCTGCAAAAGTAAAATCGGAGCTGCCGCGAGAGCGACTGAAGAGCAATGCAAAATGCCACATATTCATAGTGGAGTTGAACAGCCATGACAACGACTACGATAACGACTACGTACTATTGCATAACTTGACGTGATTGCACTTGCCTTTCACTCAATTAATACTAACATGACCGATTCCCTGGCTCAGGTTCCAGCCCAGTCCCGCCAAAACCTTGCAAGCGAGCAGTGTGTAGCCGGCAGAGGGGCGCAACACAAAAACGGGCTTTGCTTGGGCTATGGGGCTTTGCTTTGAAGCCTCGAACCGCCGTGTGTTGAGTTCTAAGTGTGTGACGTCTCGCAAATAAACAGCAGCAGCACAAAAGGCACTGTCATTGATGGAAGTCCTCCAGCCAAGATAGAGAGACAAGTGATAGAGCGGGGCGGGAGCACATTGTCGCGCAGTTCTTGTCGCGGTCCGTTCGTTCTGTAGTCTCCATGGGTATTCATGGCCGTTCATCTGCACACCCTAAACCCTAAACCCTAAAAGATGGGTATACATGGCCGTGGATCTGATTCTTTTCCGGGAATGACCTTCTTCGTGTGAAAATACCTTACTTTCGCAACACCGTCACGGATCTTTCGCGAAGGCACATGTGGCTATGGAGTTGGCCTTTCGTTTTGATTGATACTTTATGCCTCAAGTACCTTTATAGATCAACTACCACATAGGCACCTGTGTGGATTTTTGCGGATTTTCCAGCTGCTTGGCTGCCCACGTAACCCCACAACTCGAACTCCGACATTCCACGCATACTTGCGCGTCATGCAAATCTGCCGGAAGGTGTTTCGGACCGGGAGCAGCACAGGCATTGCTTTGTATCTGAAGACCTGCCACCTCTCGGCTTAGGATACGGCCTGTCCGACCTGCTATCGGTTTCATGGGTCAGGTTGCACTAAACATCTACAAAAATAGGCTTGGGCCCGAAGGCACTAATTGCATACCCGTGATCTCATCCAAATGCTACTTCGGAACATTGAGCAACGACCATAACTGCTCGTATAACCGTCCCCCCGCGATCGACACCCAAACGGAGAGTGCCGGTGCCGGCACCATGGTACAGCCAAGCACGCAACATCGGCAGCAACCACTCCATTCACTCTTCGCCGGTCTCACCATCGACACTAATGCAAATAAGAGCAGCGTAAGCACGCACCGGACAGCTGCAGCTAGGGCGTTCACGCGGCAGATTCAGCTGCTGGCGTGTTGGCCAAAGCTTGGAAGAGCGTACGGCGGTCCTGGGCTCTTCGGACACAGTGACAAACTTCATACAATAAGGGGTACCTTATTTTGGGGTCCTTATAATCAGGATCCTACTATTGGGGTACTATATTAGGGTCCCCTATTTTCGGAAACTCCCTCATATCCCTGTAAGGTTTGCTAGGGTCATTCAGGGAACAAGGCCTTTTGAGGGTACGGGTTTGAGGTTTAGGATTGACTTCATTCAGTGTCATCATTGTTTCACAGACGGAGCGTGAACGGGCTCCCGAACCACACATCCACGATGCTGACCGGCATTCAGACAAAACGGGAGCATTGGCCCTGCTTGGGACACAGCAAGTGGCGACTGTTCACTCCAAAGAAATGCAAAAACCATGATCCCCCGAATTACAAGTGAAGAACAGCCCCTTCCTTCAGGGGCTCCGAAAAGCAGGAGCAAGACCACCATAGGGCTCCCAGCAAATCCCGGAGGCGGCTGTCCAGGAGGTGGGTTCCTTCGGGCGGTCGCGAGCTCAGACTGTGAAAGCTGGTCTGCGCTACGACGGTGGGCAGGATGTTGCGGGCTTGATGTCTAATATAGGGGCCTTAATAATTAGAATCGGGTTTTTTGGGCATCTTATACTAAAACTATAGTAAGGGACCCCCACAATAGTACAGGTAACTATCAAGGCTCCTCTAGTAAACATTCCCCGTCCAGGTCGCGTAGAAGCTGCGGATCTTACAATCCCCAAACCCAAGCAAGAGACTGTGCCCCGCACTTGCCGCGAAGCGCAATAGTAGGCATGGCCGGGGTGCTGAAGCTACTCCAGTCCTCGGCGAGCCCATGTACAACGTCTACGGAGAGGCTCCCAGACCGCTCTCCGGATGAATTCTCCACACCAAAACAGGCCGCAGCACCTTCACGTTCCGCCAGTAGGAGGGAAGCCTGGCGAGATCCCAAGCGACGAGGACAGCCCGGTCCCTTCGGCTGTGACAGACGAGTGACGAGTGAAGCAATGGTAACTTCGGAGGCTCAGAAGCCCTTATACCACAATTATCATAAGGAACCCCAAATCATAGTTTGTGAAAATTTAGGCACCTATAGCAATGGCAAGTTTCTGGCCGACTGATAGATTCAAAGACCCCAAAAGCTAAAGGCCAACAGCCAGCTACTCAGGTAGGATCAAATCCAGGATGAAACGACACCGGCCGGGCACTTCGTGGTGGGGACCCCCATTCTTTCGGAGTTGTGGATGGCCAAGAAATGCAGGGTTGGAGTAACTACCGAACCATAAACCCCAACCCCGAATCTGCAACACCGAAACCCAAAACCCCAAACCCCGCACTTCAAACCCCAGAAACCCCAAGTCCTCAACCACAGCCAGGGCACTGCTGCTCCTTGCAGCCGCCCAAATTCACGGGACCGACGTTGTCGAACCTCGGGGAAGTCTTCAGGGTTCAAGGTTTATGGTTCAGGGGCTCCCCACCCCCAAAACCGCGGATCCTGGGTTTGACTCAGGGTTTCGGGTGTGGGAGCATCTTGGGTCCTTGCTTCTATGCCCGGCATATGGGATCCTGCATCCCCACACGTCCGTGCCAGCGGAAGAGAAGTCTTGGTTGATGTCCGAGCTGTCCTAGCTTTAAACCTTGCGCTTCCTAGGGTCGAGCTTGATAGCTTCGCGCGCGCGCGCGGGGCCTTTCCGCACCATTTACCATGTTGAGATTCGGCGCCTAACAAAGACAAGACAGGGTTTTTTTGGACGCCGCCCAAGTGAACATGCAGTGACCGAACATCGCAGTCAAGACGTGCTGCCCGAAGTCGAAATACTTTTAAAGCTGTCCGCCTATGGTCCTGCATACTTGGGAGCTACAGTGGCTCAGCCGCAAGCAGCGTCCGGCGCATTTGCCCAAGTTTGCCAGGCTCGTCGTGCCACCTGAGCAGAACCAGCCCTGCTCCCGGCCAAGATGAACATGACAAGTGAACTACTATAGGGGCCTTAATAATTAGAATAGGGTTTTGGAGATATTACCCTATACTATTCAGCTCTCACCTGGCTCTGCTCTTCTACTTCCATCTGCGATAAACACAATGTCTGAAACAAGCGCGAGGCCAGGCAACCCTGCATGCGCCAGGCACAGTAGCTAGGTCGCTTGCACATCCAGTGTGTTTAAGGGGGGAGGACGGAAGCAGTTTCATTCTGAACGCAACATGGGGCCCTTGACAAATCGGTATAGGGGTTTCGGGGTATGGTGTAGGCATCAAATAAAAGGAACCCGGGAAATAGATAAAACATAGTGTTACATCATTCCGGCCCCCATGCAGTCTGCTTTTGCGTCGGAAAGCGGCCAAGAAATCGCAGCCCAGCAGCCGTAGACCCTGAAATCTGTATGTAGCTCCACCCACCGAATGCGAAGCCCGAGGCTGGACCTCATATCTTCAATAAGACCAAACCTCGAAAAGATCTGGGCTGCATGCTTCAACTGACGGTCGCTCATGGCCTTGGGTGCGCAGCATGCTGTGGAGCCTGTAACTACTGATACTGTGCTATATACTGCATTATTCATCGACATCGCAATACCAAGAATAATGACAATGGTATTTTGCTACGATTATGAGATTGATTGCGAGAATGATGTTGATTACTGCTTTTATGATTACTATTTCTCTTTTTGTTGTTATCATTTTCATTAGCAGTAGCAGCAGCAGCAGCAGTAGCAGCAGCAGCAGCAGGAGCAGGAGCAGGAGCAGGAGCAGGAGCAGGAGCAGGAGCAGGAGGAGCAGGAGCAGGAGCAGGANAGGAGCAGGAGCAGGAGCAGGAGCAGGAGCAGGAGGAGCAGGAGCAGGAGCAGGAGCAGGAGCAGGAGCAGGAGCAGGAGCAGGAGCAGGAGTAGGAAGGAGGAGCAGCAGTAGTAGTCGTCGTCTTATTCTTTTCGTATTCTTCGTACATTTCCTACTCTTTCTATTCTGCGATTACTATGGTTTTTGCCAGTACCATTAGTATCTTGGAACCTCGAAACAGGACGACAAGGGCTGGCGTCCTGTCTCAGTATCACCATCAAAGCACCTGATGCCGTGGATGACTATGGGCCCAGGGGCCTGAGCAGGAACACGACGCGACACTGCTCCGAAAGGATTTTTCGTCTTGGCTCCGGCTGTATCCCGGAAACCCTTCCGAGGCCCTCTGCCCGAAATGCTGGAACTCGGAAGAGCCAGACCCTCCTCCTTCTGGGAGCGCCGGCGTAGCGCTCCCTCATCCGAGGGATCCCTTCACCTTGCGGCTCAAGTACGGTGCATTCAAGGGTTCAATGGTTCGCGAGGCGTTCCGAGTGCCCACAACAACAACTAGAAAAACACAACAACAATATTCATGGATCTGAAAGAACTCAGACAAAGTTCAACCCGGTAGAAGAGATGCGATGACACGAAAGGGCTTCAGGGGTCTTTCACCAACTGAATCAACGCTTGCTCCAGTCTGAAATTCCCCTGCGAATCAAGGCTTGAACTCTGAACCACCCTGACCACGGCCGGACACGACATCAAGACTCTACGCCTCAACACCGCAGCAAACTCTAAAAATCCTAAACCCACACCTTAGGTAGCCTGCCTCAGCCTAAGCAAGGAACTCGCCATGTACGAAGCATTCGTGCTGTCGCGAGTGCCTTCCTTGGCTTTCGGCTTGTCAAAGTACTCCCGGACTCCACTTTGGACCTGGGGTTCTTGTTGTGCTTTGGGATATTTGGGGTACATCTCCGGCCTTTGCGTTGACTGCTGAGGGCTCACAGAGAAAAGTTCGGAAGCAGCGAGCATGTGGGAAACGCGGGGCCTTACAAACGAGACCCCGATCCCTGAACAGTAAGCGGTTTAGGTTTAGGGGCCCTAAACTGACCGAAAGCCCCGGCCTCATCGTTCATCCGGGAGACCATGATGTGATGCTCCTCGGCGCGTGGGTAGAAACCCTTGCGACCTTTCGGGAACCAGGGCTCTTTCAAATCTTCGGGTTGGGTATCTTGCGCCCTGAACTCCCGAGCTTCCAAACTGACGGGGACGGGCGAGGGATACGAAGTGGAACCATAGTTCATGACACAATGATGTGAGACTCAGGTGCATACAAGAGAACAGAATCAATATCCCCTTGCAACTTCTTTCCTCAAAAACACAGCCCTGCACCCAAAAAACGCAGCGAGTGGCCGTGTCCCAAGGGCGTCGGAAGAGCGTCGTCTCGTCGTAACTCAGCTGGCTCGCTCTCAGAACCAAGCTCCCCCAAGGCCCTAGAAAATACTTGCCAATGATCGATACTGGGCATCTTCACCCTCTGCCTAAATTCGAAACCCTACACCTTACCCCCTAAACGCCCTAACTCTGTGAACGGTGCCCCAAACCGAAACAGTCGAAGACCCCGCAAAATTAATCCAGCAGGGCCAAAGCGGTGCTTCGGTTCCTGCTACTTGGGGGGAGTCTGCTGTCAAATGTTCTTGTAGCGTCCTCTTTTGCAGAATGTTAGGGCTTAACGGCTTTGCGTAATCTGTACAAGTTGTAAGTAGAAGACCTTGCAGGGTCGGGGCGAACGACTGGGCGCCGGCACTCGGCGAGAGATTTCTGCTGCTTGCCCTCTTTGTCGCCTCCAGAGACGAGGCCACCGAAGTCTTTGTGCTTCGTCTTGCATTGTTTGTCTATTCTCTTGCTAGCGATTGAGCCACTTATTGTTCTATTAGTGTACTTGCGTCAGAATCCAAGGTGTCAGCATAATTTGGGGCCGTCAGAGCTTCATTGTCCATGCGCTGGGAAGTCATTTTCCAGCTTTTCAAGAAATCATAGGCCCTGAGCCGGAACTGACCGCTACATCTTAGATCTGAGCACAGAATGTATGTCCAAACAGAGGCTTAGCGATTAGACGCCAGGGGACCAGAGCCCAACGCTGTCCGCCCCGTAGCCTTGCGTCCTTTAGGCTTCCTGCAAAGAGCTGAGTGCGAGGCCATGCCGTTCCACCTGGGCTTACATTCCCCGACGAGAAAGAACAGAGGCTGTGAGAAGATTCGTGGCTTGATACAGAGGCTTGTACACAAAAAGGCGCATATGAACATTAGAGTCTAAATCTGCATACCATTGTTTGCTACACATGCATGGCTTCATTTGTGTATGCATGCCTGTACATGTACTGGCACAAACATTCGGACAAAGACACCAGAGTTTCAAGGTGTGTTTGTGTGCATGAGAAGAGAGAGAGAGAGAGAGAGAGAGAGCGAGGGAGGGAGGGAGGGAGGGAGAGAGCGAGAGAGAGCGAGAGAGAGGGAGAGGGAGAGAGAGGGAGAGACAGGGAGAGAGAGGGAGAGAGAAGGAGAGAGAGCGAGAGAGCGAGAGAGAGAGAGAGAGAGAGAGAGGGAGGGAGGAGAGAGGGAGAGCGAGGGAGAGAGAGAGAGAGAGCGAGAGAGCGAGAGAGCGAGAGAGCGAGAGAGCGAGTGAAAAATTCAACAGTACAATCGAGGGTTACCGGGACACCAAGATCAATCACTTTCCCCAGTCACTCTCAAGCAGACATTCCTTTGTGACGTCAAGCCTTGGTCGAGTCCAGTCTTGAGCCAATGCCATTCGGCATTGTAGCATTCTCAAATGCATCATGACATTAAGGTGCATCATTGGGCTCGTGTCATTTAACACAGCCCCTTGATCTTGACTTCAGTCGAAGATCATTCAAATAACACAACGAGCAGAGGTGGTAGCATTCGCGAAGCAATCAAAAGAAACAGTTACAACAATCAGCAATCAAAGCTGCGAAAGGATCATTGGCCTCATTCCGGACTTTTTGCTCGACTCTCGGATGACATTCGAGTCGTAACGAAACGGCATTTGGAGGCCTGTTTGCACTGTACAAGTGATCATTGCAGAAAGTCGGCTGATGCTACATTCGACTGAATCCGAGAACTNTCGGATGACATTCGAGTCGTAACGAAACGGCATTTGGAGGCCTGTTTGCACTGTACAAGTGATCATTGCAGAAAGTCGGCTGATGCTACATTCGACTGAATCCGAGAACTTCATTCTCACCTAACCACTGAAGAAATCCATTCAACATTTCAGAAAGAATTTCACACTGCAAAACAATCGCAGTCACATGGCACTCCTACATTAAATCGGCTGCTCAGTGCATTCACTTCACAGTGCCCTTCGCATTCTTGCGCAGGACAATCTCAGAGCCGGGCTCGAGGGCATTGGCAGTCTGGGCGAGAGCAGTGCCAACGGCTTG
>BGNK01004032.1:34158-51739 GCA_003297005.1 Symbiodinium sp. clade A Y106
AGACCAGTCACCGGACCAATCATCGACAGAACCAATCCACTCACCATTCCAATCCTGTTCTTCCCAAGACCAGTCATCATTCGACCAGTCATCCGGACTCCAATGATTCCATTCATCATGCCATTCTGCTCCACTTCCTTGTTCCTCTTCCGTCAACGCGGACATTCTTCCTTTTCCTTTAGGGCATTCGAACGAGGTCACCAAGCCTAGTGGTGTGTCTTTCGTAGGAACTCCTTTTCCTTTTCCTTTCATTCCTTTTCCTTTACCTTTTCCTTTGCCTTTTCCTTTGCTCTTTCTTTTTCCTTTGTATCCTTTGTACATTCCTTTGCCCTTATATCCTTTTCCTTTCCTCTGAAACATTCCTTTTCCTCCATGATAACCTTTTCCTTTCATTCCTTTCTTTCCTTTTAATGCTCCTATGTCCATGTCGGCTTGACCTCCATGATCACTCTTNTTCCTTTCCTCTGAAACATTCCTTTTCCTCCATGATAACCTTTTCCTTTCATTCCTTTCTTTCCTTTTAATGCTCCTATGTCCATGTCGGCTTGACCTCCATGATCACTCTTACCACTCGGGACAGTCAGGCGTCTGCTCTTGATGTAACTGTAGATGATTTCCAGTGCTTCATTGAACGTGTTGATATTCCTGACATTCAACCTCAGGTGCTGCTGCAGTGGACCAACAGTCTTCTGCATTAGCAACGTANAGCAACGTAACAAGCAGGTCATTGTCAAGCGGTCTTCCAGTCGTCTTCTCATGTTTGTTCTTCAGTATGATGAACTCACTCAGATCACTCTCCAGGTGGTCACTTCTCAATCTGAAACCTATAATCTCATTCAGAAGATTCGTGGATCTTGCTCTTTCAGGCAGTGAGAACTGACTATGTAGTCGCCTCCAGATCTCAAATCCATTCTCCGTGTCTTCATTTCGCACAATCGCTCGCGCTGCGCCATCAGTGATTTGCGCCAGCATGTACGCCAGTTGTCTAGACAACAGTGATAACTGATCATTCTGGGTGCGATTCTGTTGCACATTGAACGCTTCACACAGATCGTCAGTGATGGCCACATTCGATCCTTCCACATCGTCCATTAGCAACTTAGCCAGCGGTTTGTACAGTCCTACATATCGCTTCAGCTGCCACGACCAGTCTTCAAGCTCTCCATGATACACTGGTGGCGGGAACATTTTGATCTCTCCGCCAATCCCTCGGGTTCCAAACTCCATGCTGTCTCAGTCCCTGATTCCAGAGCCGAAGCTCCGCTACCATGAAAAATTCAACAGTACAATCGAGGGTTACCGGGACACCAAGATCAATCACTTTCCCCAGTCACTCTCAAGCAGGCATTCCTTTGTGACGTCAAGCCTTGGTCCAGTCTTGAGCCAATGCCATTCGGCATTGTAGCATTCTCAAATGCATCATGACATTAAGGTGCATCATTGGGCTCGTGTCATTTAACAGAGNGGTCCAGTCTTGAGCCAATGCCATTCGGCATTGTAGCATTCTCAAATGCATCATGACATTAAGGTGCATCATTGGGCTCGTGTCATTTAACAGAGAGAGAGAGAGAGAGCGAGAGAGAGCGAGAGAGAGCGAGAGAGAGCGAGAGAGAGCGAGAGAGAGAGAGAGAGAGTGAGTGGGAGACTGCGAGATGCATTGCTGCGCCACTGCGCCTGGCAGCACTCGTCCCACTTGTCGAAGAGCAAAACGCCGTTCACCCAGAGCCTCCGCCGAAGCCGAAAGGTGCCGGAAGCCCGTCTAGAGTCTAGAGCCTAGACTTCTTCAGAGCACAAAGCTCGCAGTTGGCGGGTTCCGATGCGGCGGCACCTCGCCGAGTCGTCGGCGTTCACGTAGAAGGAGTACTCCTCGGAGTGCTCCGGCAAGACGAAGCCTCGGCGCTGAGCGGCTGAGCGGTGGAGCGGCGCGGAGCTGTCTCTCCTCTCTCCGTTCTCCTTTCGCTCCGCTCCCCGGCCTGTCCAGCGCACGGAGACGTAGTCCGAGGCGTACAAGGCCACGGCGCCGAGGCCCCAGTCGAAGCCTTGGAAAGCTGGGCTGGGAGCTGGGCCAAGGCCAAGAGAGCCAAGAGAGAGCCAAGAAAGAAGACTCTCAGCGGCTTTGATCTCCTGTATCTCCTGGCTCTGTCGCGTGTCTCGTGCTCCGAATTCGCACGCGGCACGTGCGGCGCAGCTCTGGGAGCCGTGTTCCCACAATTTAAATCTCAGTGCTTTCCTCAATCTTGGCGGAGGTCGCGTCTCCCAGAGACTGAAATGTACAATCCGTGCGTCTGCACAGGGAGATGAAACCGGGCGAAAGAAGGCTTCGCCCGGCGCTACCGACTTCAGAGACTCGGCTCCAGTGCTTGGGACTGGGACGGCCCATAAGCGGCCTAGACGCCTGCGCAGGATACGAAAAAGTCCAACTATCTCTTTTTCATCCCTCTCCCTTCCTTCTCCTCTGCCTCTCCCCTTCCCTTCCGGGCCTCGCGGGGTGCCGTGGACGTCCCCCCAGCGCTCGAGCTCGGCCTGGCGCTGCGAGGAGTGCGAAGGGGAAGGGGACGACTCCGCTCCGCAGGGATGGACTCAGTTCCCACACCAAACATCACCAAGAACCCTCCTCTCAAGCGAGGCCGCGCACCTGCATCTTCTCGCAGCGCTCTAGCAGCCGCTCCTGCAGTCGGCAAAGAAGAGGACAGGAGTTCTCAGCTCTCTCTTTCTCTCTCACCTGTTGTGGGTGCGATGGAGAGACGTTCGCACAAGGCATCTGGACGTCCGTGGCAACAAATCATGCACCCAAAAAGCACTGAACCCAAGCACATTGGGACCTAGGATTCGATTCAGCGGGGACATCGATGCCTGTCTTGGCTGCTGTTTAGCCTGAACTGATGCCCTGCAATCTGTGTTTTCGGTAACCTCCTCTCTCTCTGAAATCGCAGATCTGAGGGGCGAAATCCAGGATCGGAGACGCGTCGTCTTCCTGGTCGATGAAGGTGCATCCAAGGCTGCCTCAAGTCACTGACATCAGGCCAAGATCGAAGTTGGAAGTGAGCCCCGGACTCTTGAAGTCTATGGTCTGCGCAAAGGGAGATGCTACCTGGTCGACCTTGGGTGGACGGCAGACGAGCGATGTGCCAGAGCGACCATGGGCTGAGGCTTTCGCAGGAACCTGCTTTCCGTGGCTCTGCATCACATCGACGATGCCCTCAAAAAAGAGAGATCGAAAAAGCAGGCAAAGCAGGCAGCACGGCTGAGTGTGTTCCAATCCCGGTCCTGGTGCACCTGCTGTAGCCTGGCTTCGTTCTCCACCCTCATGGCCTGATCGGATCACGCCAAGCTCTGGAAGGCGACAGTTTCATCAAGCTGGGTGATCAAGCTGCCTCGAAGCCATCAGAGCTGACAAACATCTGGGAGTCGGCTGTTTCCGACATCTCCCATCGCCTACCCCGTGCTTACACCGCAGCTTCACGAGGGAGTAGAGGCGCAATGGTGCGAGAGAAGTGCGCAAATGCAGCTTCCGGCCCGGCCTTTCCGCCTTCTTCCTCTTGAGATCCGTCTCCCTGGCATGCAGCGTCCACGCTCCACAGGAAGCTCCCGCGATGTCCCCATGTCCACATCACCAAGGCACCTCCTGGCTTCGGCCTCCTCCTGGGCGACGAGGTCCATGTACTTCTGTGCCTGCGAGCTGCGAGCTTTCTGCGCCCCATCCCAAGGCCGCCAAGGCCAAACCGCCTTAAGCGCCTCCATCAAAGGATCCGCTGGGCCCGGGCCTCCTCGCAGAACTCCTGGGCCTTTTGGAAGCTGCGGCGCATGGCCTCCTGCGAAAGGCGAGGCTCTGCTGCTCCCAGGCTCCTCGCTCCGCCATGGCGCCATGGCGCCATGGCGCCATCGCGCGCCTCCGTCTCCCGCTTGGGCGACGCGTCGGCCTGGGCCTGGCCCACGAGCTCGAGGGATCACACAACCGCCGGACCGCCGCTCAGGCTCTAAGGCTCAGTAGTATTTTGGCTGCCTCCTTGCCAAGCAGGTCGTCGAGGAGCTGCGTGACGCCCAAGGAGAACTCCCTCAAAGATCGCGAAAGGCCAGCGACAAGCAGCTCAATGCTTGTCTGCGCGAATGTTGCAGCCAAGGAGCTCTTTCGACATCGGGCGTCACAGCCGAGCGGCTCTGCGCTAGACAGTGATGTCTTACAGACAACGGCATCTCCGTCCGCTTCACTGCTACTCTATCACTTGGCGGCTGCATTGAAGCAGGAAGCAACACACGAGCATTAACCTGAACTGAAGAGCATGGCAAAGACCTGAGAAGAAGCTTCAAGCCAGATCTGTTGCGGCGGTAGGGTCACGAACGGAGCACATTCTGCCATCGTATACTGGGCTCTCAGCGGATCTCCGGATCCTCACAGCTTTCAAAGTGGCTCATCGAGGCTTCTAGGCACGGCAGCGTACGACCGGTCCTGGCGTGTGACTACCGGCATGCCGTAGAGCCACTGGTTGTCCCAATACCTTGGAAGGGAGAGGATGGAAAGGAAAGGTGGAGTGCCGGAAACGGGGCAGTCAGGTCCGGGCTGTCCCAGCAGGCCGCCCGGCTCGATGGCTTGCACCAGCAAGGAGTACTTCCCGGCCTCCACTGCGCGGAGAGATATAAACGGTAACTCCTAAAAAAGGTCACGCAGCTATGGCGCCTTGCGGAGCGTGTAAGGGAAACGGTAGAGCCCTGTGCTCTGGTCCAGGGAGTGGATGCAGCAGATGGGCCTCAGAGGGCGCACTGGGTGCCGTCCCTCTGCTCTGGGACTCTGGGACTCTGGGACTCTGGGGCTCTGGGGCTCCCGGCTCCCCGAGCACGTCCGGTGCGTAGTCGGGGTGCGGTGCCGCCACTCGCACACAGATCTGAGCCGGGCCCGGCACGGGCGCACGGAGGGGAGCTCTGGCTTCCGAAAGTCCGGGTGCCCAACCGTTCCAGTGGAGTCCAACTCGCAGACATCGTGCACAGACAAGATGAAGCGACGGCCGCCGACCTGAGACTCGACAAGTTCACAAGCTGTCCCAAGACGTTTCCCTCCGAGTGCTCGGCTGACTCGTCAAGCTGCGTCACCGGGTCTACCGACCGAATTCTTGCTGTGTACCTTGACAAGTGCAGGGCCAACACCCGCCGCCAAGGCAGAAAGCTGGTTGCCAGCTCTCAGTCTGGGGATGCGGCTCGACGTCTGCACCTGACTCCATTGACTCCAGACTCGAGCATGAGGCGTCAAGGAAAGCCAAAGCCCCTGTGAGCCTCCGCGGGTGCCTGCAAAACCTATACAGCCTATACCAGTACGAGTGCCGAGGCCGGTGCTGAGCGACACCGGGATGCTCTCTGGCCTCGCCTCGTGCGCCGCCATCAGGTCCGATATCCTGGCAAAACACGGGGAAAGCTCCCTCGGCTCCACTCCAAGCCATCCCCTCCCATGGCCTTACGGAGGCTTCCGTGTAACTGCTGAAGCCTTGCACCAGGCTGCAGGCATATCCCTTGACATCTTCCCAGACCTCTGCTCTGAGGCGCAGACCCACCCGATTCTCCGCGAAGACACGGAAGTTGTACCTGCAGACTTGCAGTAAGGAAATGAGCGCAAGGGCTGACGTCCCCATGGCGAGTCGAAGCCGGAAGTCCGGGGCCCCGCGCGTCAGGGAGGCATGTAACCCCAGAGCGGTGAAGGTGAGCTTGGAGGGCTGGTTGGTGCCTCATCAAGCCCCAACAACTTGCGCGGGTGCCGTCGCTTCGACAAGCTCCGGGCCATCGTAGATCCTCTCCCAGCTACCGTCCCCGTTGGCCTTTTCAAAGCTCGGCACAGAAGCTTCGGTACGAACTGCAATCCTGCAGGGCCGGGGCCTCCATATCGACATGATAGCCCAGAATCGGCGAGCCACCGCTCAAGGGCACAGGCCAACCCAGCCGGATGTTCTCTGCACCGACCTGCACATGGGTAAGCTTTCTGGAATCTGTCCAAGGCATGGTCCATACCATGCATCGCCTTCTCCAGTGTTGGAGTCAGCCCTTGCCATTCCGGAACACCGGCGCTGATCTGGGCACATCGGGCAGCCGAACAAAGAAGACATTTCGGGGCAGCCAGTAGAGCCTTTTCCCACCTTGCAAAGCAGACGCAATCGCCCGCTTGCAGGAACAGGTTAAAGTTGTCGGGGTACAGCGCCAGGACAACCGAACTGCCAGAAAACTGCCTCCTTGAGAGGCAACATCCACGGCAGGGTTGGTCTCTGGCACATCCCATTCGGGAACAACAGTGTTTAACAGCAGTGAGCAAAAGCATGAAAATCCTAACTAAACGGAGGTGCCCGGCTTCACAAGCGGTATCTCGGAACACTAGCGGCCCTAGCGAGAAAAAGATCACGCGATCTCACAGATGCAGAAAGTGCTCTTCTTGTAGGGTGCCAGCTCCTGTCGCAGCTGCTCCTCAGATATTTGTTCGGGAGCTTCTTTCAAAGCATCCAGCCGCCAAACGGCCCCGTGCCAACGCCGGTATGCGAGCCAGTGACGCGCTTCAGGCCGATATTGGACGAAGCCCGTCGCCCTTTTCTCGGTGGTTTCCTGCACCTCGCCCAAACTCATTTGCCACTTGGAGCGCTTCAGTTGCAAAACCGCCGCCATTGCATGTTGATCCACCTCACAATGTCTGGAAACGATGGCCATGTCCTCTTGGGTGACGAGTTCCCAGCCAATGGCGTTGAGCGCGGACACTTGGGACTGAAGTGCAGCTTCTGGAAGAAAGGCACCTGTACTCCGCCACAAGGTCTCCCCAGTCTGCTACGAGGAACCCCCCACTGCTTGCCTGTGAGCTTGGTGGCGGATCGGCTGGCGGTGGTAGGGGAGTCTCCTTGGGCGGGGGCGGAAAGCAGAGACCAGTGAGTGCACAGCAGAAATAGGCACCTCCTTGCTGCAAAGCCGCCGTGGTCACGGGAATCGTGCAGGTTGTCCAGGATCCAACCTGTGAGATTGAAGACGGCCGGCGTTCAAGCACTTAAAACTGCAAGCGCTCGGGTCGCTTCTTGGCGAAGCATTGCTCATTGGTGCAAGGGCCTGCAAGGGGCTGAAGTCCATGCGGGCGGCGGCGGAAACGACACAGTGCTGACAGCCTGATTTCACAGAGCTGACACGTACCAAATCCGCTCGACGGTAACCGACATTGTGCCGAGATTCCACTGGGACTGGCACCTTCACTGGTACAACTGGCACCGCCGACACATCCTCGGTGAGCCGAGAAGAGTCGCCACGGTTGGAGACACCACGACTCTCTCGCTGCCAAGCGTCGACCCTTGAAATGCAGTGCCCGCAGTGTCCCGAGAGAAACTGCTGCATGCGCCACCGGTCCGCCGAAGACAAGCCGGTCAACACATTCATGTCCATCGAGTGGCATGTCCAGTACATTGAGGGGGAGACTGTGCAACTCACCTGCGAGCTCACCTGCGCTGCCCACTGCTGGATCCGAATCCGCTCCTCTGCCGAGATGCCAGCGTCCCACTTCTGTACCGGCGGAGGGCAGCTTAGCGGGATCACCGGGCTCACGGGCGAGCAGGGCACATGAGTCCGCACTTCCACGTGAGTCGGAACTTGCACCGCTCGGATCCGCCGTCGCCCTCACCTGCACGTGCCCATGCAAGCAGCCCCCGCCCGCGCCCATGAGCAAGGCGGGAGGCTGCGGCGGCCAAGGCCGAAGGTGCAGCAGAGCTGCTCTGAGCAGCTGCAACAGTAACGGCAGTCGCTTTGCAGCGCGGCTCTTGGCTAGTCCCCTCCGCTAAGGTGCCAGGTGCCGGGCGTAGTTGACGATCTCGCTCCTTCCGCCCGCCAAGCCGGCAGCCTCGGAGTGCCGAGCCAAAAAGGAGGGAGCGGGCTAGCAAAACTTCCTTTCTCCTACGGACCTACAGAGGAACAGAGAACCCTTCTTCCCCAACTTTCTTCCGGCCGAAGGATGTTGGCTGCTGAAGCTTTGTTCGCGTGCGGCTGGCGCCTTGCTTTCTGCACGGCAGCTCGTGAACATTTGCTATAATTACAAAGCCTCGCACAACATAGCCTCGCTCGGCGATAAAGGTTCGCACACCGTGCCCTATGGGATTAAGGAACGCAACTTCGAAAAGAACGAAGAAGAGAGGCCACTACTGCAGCAAGTGCGAGCCGAGGTGCGTTGATGCCGCGAGCCTGGAATTGGTAGTTCCGGTCCACGAGGAGGCCTCGGCACAGCGGCGCAAGAGCGAAAGGGGAAGGCAAGACGCGCGACGGACGGGCCCCCGGCCATCCACTCGGACGGCCACCTCGCAGTCTCCCCGGTAGACCTGGGCAGCTACGTGGAACAGCTCCGAGCTCCGAGCCTTCGCTTCTTCGCCTCGAAGCGAGGCTCGTCCCCGACACCGCTGTCTCGGAAGAGCTCGCACCTGACTGAGTCTGCCACAACTGCACGATAAGCACGCATGAGTTCTTCCACTTGCAGCCGAAGGGCTCGAGGGCTTCTGCTGGAGCCGGCAGGTAGAGAGTGATCTCGCCTCACGCATTTCTAGCACAGCCACAAGCTTCTTTCGCTCTAACGCCGGTTGCCTGCCAGCGAGCCAACGCGTTCGGGAGCTATGCCCGTCCCGATGGCGGTCACCTGCTCCTGGCACTTCATGCTTGCTGCTTGATTGCTCAGCCCTTTTCCCCAAGCGGTGATCCTGCAGCGAGAGCAGCAAGGCCGCTGGAAGCCACAGGACAAAAGACGCCTGGCGCTCGGGCGAGCGGTGAGCAGCGCACGGAATCGTGACAGAGACGATCCCCCAAACTCAATATTAGCTCGGCCGACCGGGGCCGTTCTGGTCAGAGGAGGCCAAAGGGCCCCACATCTTCCCATCGTCCTCTTGGAAACAAGACTTCAATCACATCGCCACATCGTACGGAAGAGAGCAAAAGAAGCAGGATATAAAGAAAAAGCCGCTCCGCCGTGCCGCGTCACTTGCCCGTGCAGCTCACCTGACCCAAGAAAGCCGGCAAGCCGTGCTTTGGGAGCAGCGCCCGAGCCCGGGCACGTGCCTCGATGGCGAGAAACCGCCTGTGCTGCCTCGAAAACGTCCCCCGCGCACCTCGGAGCAGAGAGCACAGGAGCACCCCAAGCGCCCTCCGCTCTGCCTTCTGCCTGCTGCGGGGTCCGGGCGCGCTGTGCGCTACTCAAGGGCCTCTCGGCTGCTGCGCAGCACCTGAGACGCCAAACGCGATGTGACGCAAGTTTCCTCGTGCTGTTCAAGGTCAAGGAGCTCTTTCCACGTGAGGCCAGGAGAGGCCCAAACCTCCCTCCTACGTATGCGCTTGAGACAGAATGGCAGCGGCCCGGGGACAGAATGGCCTCGCTCTCCACTGTTGCTCTGCGGCTCTCTGCCATCATAAAAAAGAACTTCGGGGTGGCAGAGATAGACAGAGAGGGAGACGGAGCCCTTTTTCGGTCTCTGCGTGGATGCTTTGCCCACATGTGCGCGGAGAGCTCGTCCTGCACCCGAAAGCAAGAGCGAGTCGAAGCTTCCGATGCCTTCCGCGCGACAGCACTGAGGTCATGGCAGAGGAAGCTGCTGCCGGAACGGTCCTCCCCTTCCTGCCCATCTTGCTGGTGTCCTTGCTCGTTTTCTTGTCCGTATCCTTGCTCGTGCCCTTCCTCGTTGCCTGGCTCGTGGCCTTCCTGCTGCAGGTTCATGTCGGACTGCTCCTCCGGCTCCTCGCCGGCGTCTTCCGCCTCCTGCCTCTCTTCCTCGCGTTCCTGATTCTGCTCCTGGCCGAAAGAAGACAGCGCTCTTCCGGAAAGCGCGGAAGGGGAAGGAAAGCGCCTGCTCCTCCGCCTGCTTCATGGCCTCCTCCTGCGATGAAGCGAAACGCACACGGCCCGGCCAGGCACGGCCAGGCCCGGGCTCGGCCCCACTCCCGCGCGCCTGCTTGTCTTCGTTCTCCTGCTTGTCGTCGTAGTCGCCGTTCAGCTCCAGCACCTGCGATGTGGTGCTATACTTCAGGAGCGGAGGAGAGTTGAGAGCCCCGCCCGGGCGCCCTGCCTGGTACTTGCAGATGCCCGGTCTGCCCTCCATCTGGTCGCAGGTCTCTTGAGGCTTGCACATCTGCCAGGATGCGCTCGGCGCTCACAATGCGAAAGACCGGAGGCTTTTCGCGGCTCCCGGAGGCCTCCTTCGTCGCGCAGCTCTCCGCGAAGATGTCCTCACGCCGCCCACGCAACGGACGAAGCGGAACCCTGACGCCCTGATGCTTCGCTATCCTCCGGCTTCCGCCTCCAAGGCAGTTGCATCGACTCCATCCGCTCTCATCCGCCACAAGATGCAAACGACTGCCCAGCCTGGTGGATGCCTCCGCGCAGCAGGTCTCCCGAAAGGCACCTCAACGAGCAGGAGAAAGCTCCTGAAAATCAAACCAAGCACTCCGAGGTTCTAACGACAGGTGCTCTTTGTCTGCGCCTCTGTGAAAACACACACTGTGACACTGACACAGGCACAGACAGAGTTTCTACGCATCCCCGTGAACTGGAGCCCTTTGAGGCTCCAAGCCCAGAACATCCATGGGGGTGTCGTGACCTTGAAGGTCAAGGAGTGGCCTGCAGACTGCGAGATACTGCGAGATACTGCGAGAATGCCTGTGCAAAGTTAAGGAGAAAGGCAGGAAAAGGCGCAGGCCGTTGGGGTAGCACGTCTTGTTGGCCGGGGCCTCCTCTTTGCAACATGCAATGTGCGGGGGCTTCCTGCTCTGAGCTGGGCCTCGACGTTCGGCAGCTGCTGAAAGGAGAAAGGAAAGCGCCCGAAGGGGCCGAAACCTGAAAAGCCCAGAACCAGAGACAGGAAATACCACGGGTACTGGGCCCCTGGGCCCTGCAACAAGCCAAGGAGCGCGGGAGCACCGGGGGCGGCGGAGGCGGAGGGCAGGGCTTCTTGCAGCCTCGGCCCATGCACGCGTCGCAACACGCCCTGCTCTGCTTTGCTCTGCCCCGTGCCATCGCCGGGCTCGCACTCAACGGGCTGCCCCGGCGGCCTCCAAGAAAAAAACAGAAGCGATCTGCGACACTGTCGGAAGTAACAGCGGAAGATGTCGGCTGAGAGGAGAGGCGCGAAAGACCTACAGTAGACTGCGCCAGGAACCCGGACGGGACGTCCCAGTTCAAGTTCTTCACGTACTCCTCCGAAGTCAGGCACGGTCGTGTGCTGCAGGCCTACAAGACAGAGTGGTGCCTTGAAGCCCTTCTCCCGCCAGTCCGCCTGTGCTAGGCCCCAAGTGCATAGCGAGGCTCCGGTTCGGACCCTGCCCCTGTGTTCAAACTTCCATCTTTGTTCCCATTGCTCAGCCTGGTTACCATCGATGGAGATGAGCTCGTAGCCTACAAAATCATCGTGTCTCGCACGGAGCCAACCCCATCTCTTCTCTTGTGTCGGCCTTTCTTCACGCCCGCGGCCTCCGCGACACCCTTCACCTGGAATCTCTCATCCAAAAGACGGAGGGAGGATCCAAAAGGCACTCTGGCCTAATGGTTAACAGCCTTGCAGTGCCTTGCCTTCTTGACGATGGGATGGTCTTCGCCCCCGAAGTATCGCCACCCGCCGGTGCCGATCTTTCTGTCCAAGCGTGTCGACATGCTGAAGCCAAACACAAGGATTTCAGACCACTTCAGACCACTTTAGGGCCCATGCATGTCTTGCAGCATCTTAAGCTCGCACTTCTTTTCGGGCTCCTCTTCCTTCCAGGAATGCTTGCTGCGAGGAGTCCACCAGCACTACTCCGCTAGCCTTTTCTTTAAGGCATTCTTGGTAGTCCGTGTCAGGCCCATATCGAACCTCGGGCGAAACAGCCCCCCATGCCCCTGACAGATGGCATCGCAGCGTATGGCATGCTTGGCTCCCAGCCGTCACAGTGCTGAAGCACTTCCTGAAACTCTACCATGAGCACATCACGTAGCTGCTCGGTTGCTCCCACTTCCCTTCTTTGATCCATGTGTCGATCTGTCGATGTGCTCCCCGAGTGGACACTGAAAACCTGCAAACTAGAGTCGATGGAAGCAAATCCTTGAAGAAATCCGGCAGCATCTTCTGTCAGTTGCCTGGCACGCAATGCCCCATTGCTGGACAATAGCCTGGGTCACGACAGATGCTGGTTGCCAATGACGGGCAAACAAACCACCCCAGTGCCAACTACCTACGATCTGCTGCACAGGCACACTTCGTCGTGTCCACGCTCCCCTCGTCTTGCTTGAAAGACACACTGTGCCTGGCTTGCGGCATCACTTGAGGTGATCCCTTGTGTGTCAGCCTTGTGCAGGGCGGGGGCAGTGGGGCAACGAACAACTGTCCCCGACTGCTGTAGTGAATGCGCTCGTGTCGATATGCTCGTCGCGGGTGGCCTTCCTGTTGCTGCTGGAGGGTGAAGGAAAGCGCCAAAGCCTCCAATGTTACTGTCCAAACAGGTGTGATTTCAAAGTTTGCGAACTTGAAACTCCCCATTCTGCGTTCACATGCCTGCATGCTCTGCGGACGCAGCCTCACGGGACTCGCGCTTCCAAACCTGGTGAGGCTTCGCGTGAAGATCAGACGCATCTGACGCATCAGCCAGAGCGTGAATCACACTTGGACCAGCACGTGACTCAGGAAGTCTCCCGGGTGAAAATCTTCGACGTGAGACGAATCATGCAGGGCTGTCCTTAATGCACGTGGCGTGCGCCTCTGGACGGACACCCTGACACAGCTCAACACCACGGATGAGGTCCCGACAGCAGATCTCTGAGCATCGTTGGCTCCAGGATTACAAGCTACGGCTGAAGGATACTTTGAGTTCACGACCTTTCAATGCAAAGTCCAACAGGCTTCAGAGGGCTGCAAAGAAAGCTCACACGCAGTCGACATGTCATTTACATCTTTCTTGTGCGACCATTAGAGTGCGTCTGTATACATATGTACAGACATCTGGAAACGTACGTTCGATGTAGGACGTATGTTGCTCGTTCTGCAGCATGGTTGTTGCAGGTCCTTTGGCTATGCGTCCTTGATAGTTCTGGTTTCACTTGAGCACCCTAGTGCTGCATGCACATTTAGGTGACAATGCGGCTCAGACAAGTAATGCCCCAAAGAGCAGAAAGAAGTCTGAGAACATGTCCGATCGGTTTTGCACACTTTAGCGCGCTGCGCAGGCTGCATGGCCTCCGCATGGGGAAGCGCGGCGACCTGCACGTGTCGCGCACATTGATGATTGCTTGCTTGCTGGTCCACCTTCAAAGGCATGGCCACGGCTGTCGGGGACTCGCCAAGCACGCGGAATCTTCGGCTCGAGCTACTGGGCATAAGGGGTACGGTACGGCGCCAGGACAACCGAACTGCCATGGAGGACCTCTTTAAGAGGCAACATCCACGGCAGGGATGGTCTCTGGCACATCGCATTTGGGAGCGAAGCTGGAAAAGCCGGCTCAACACCGAAAGATGCCGAGAGTGCTTTGCGGGTACCTGGCCCAGTCGTCCCGCAAGGCTTCTTCGGAGATGCTCTCAGGACTGCTTTTCAATGAATCCAGACGCCAGATGTCCCGCCCGTCCAGGTGATAGGCGAAGCCAACGGCTCCTGCTCGAAGGCGGGCTCCACAAGCTTTTTCAGCTGCAAGTTGGGGAGTGGTGTCGTCAAGATGCTCTTTTAAAGCCATCTCCTCACCCAATATGTTTATATTCTCCAACAGTTTCTGCCAGTCTTCGTAGCGGATCACAATCTCTCCAACGGCATTGTTAGAGCGCACACCGCGGAGTTGTGCTTCTGAAACAAGACCAACCCAGCCACGTTCACCAGATTATGTGCAAGTACACCCCATTCGGTCTGGTTCCACTGAAAGAAGCTGGCGCATCACTCATGAAGGACTTGCCAGGAAAAACGTCCGTGCGATGCCTCCGATATTTCGGCAACAGCAACAAATTTAGCTGTCCCAGCCTCACGGCCAGAAACCTCGAAGATGGCCGACCGCTCGCCGTAGCTGCATAGTCAGGGCACCGAGTTCGCGCGGAGCGGGAGGCGACTGACCACGATCAAAGCTTCCAGCCTCGGAATTGGACTAGAGCCACTGGGAAGGAGGCTCCAAAGAGCGTTTCCTGTCGACTCCAAGGGTTGATACATTTTACAAGCGAGCTCAGCCCGACACCCCACTTTGAGTGGGCATCCTCGTGCTGCTCACATCAGCTGAAACCACGACACCAAGAACAGAGCAACAGCTTTATGACTCGTAAAAGGTGCTGCCCTCGTGCAAATCACCGTCTGGCTCACCTTCATGGGTGGCATCCGGCCCGACGCTGCTGTTGCTGCAGAGCTGATGATCAGCATTTGTCCGACCTCGCAAGGCCAGTTACGTCCATTAGGGCCACCGTTCCTCTCTCGAATCTGGTTAAAATTCTCCGATGTTTTCGAAAGCGATGGTTGTGACACTGCAGTACAAGGAAGGACGGTTTCTTCCCCAACGCATTAGAAAGAGTGCAATCGTCAACTTGGCAACAGCAGCTTCCTCAAAGACGACATGCAGCTTGTGCTGGTTTTGCTCTATGTGTGAAAAACAGAGTGCGTAGCACTCGGTCTTTTTCTTGAGCCAAACGCGGGCGCAGCTCAGCGTCGTTGGGCTCTCACTGACAGTGAAACAACTTCAGCTGTCTGTCTCCAAGCAAAGCACTTCAGAACTAAACCAAAACGAGACGAAACGAACGTGCAGTCACTTTCCTAACTCAAAAGCACTCCTAACAGCTGGACATCCAAGATTACAGGGAAATTTCACTCGAGCGACGAAGCGCTGGGCTGAGTTCGGTTGGTTAGGGTGAAACTAGGTGGAAAAGGGAGTCTCCTCACCCTGCCTCCGTCCTCTTTGGGACGGCGAGGTCTCTAAACCAAGTCCGACATCAGGCGATGCCTTCGAAGAGGGCAGCACAGACCGGTTGAGCTCACCTGCCTACGGCAGCTACGCGGGGAAGCAGCTCCAACACCCAGGAAGCGCAACCACTCTCTAAGAGAGTCTTCTCAACCTCAGCCAAGACTTAGGCCGGCGTTTTCAGACCCTAGAATGGCTCGTGCCCCAGACCACTTCGTATTCGTGGTCGTTCCAGAGAGACTCTGAAAGGAACGTACCAAGCCGGCTTATAGGTCAAAGATAGGTAAGAAAATGGGGTCTATGTTCTTTAGGCCTTCAAAGTGATCCGGGTAACTGAAGGCGATGAACAAAGACCCTGCACAAAGTCTCCGCAGAGGAGTAGACGAGTACGGGTCTCGTTCTCAAAGCCTGAGAGGCAAGGTGAGTATTCTCTGCTCTGGGCACGGCGAGACTCTCAACCTGCCAGGCTAAGTTGTGGTAGCCAAGATCAGCTACTCTTAGATAGAGTGCTGCCAAGGCGAGATGCAGACCAAGCAGAAAATGAAGGTCCCTTGATGGACGTTCGAGGAACATCTAGAAGTCCTTGGCCAGTGTTTCGAACCAGCGGTACTCATCCAAAACAACTCTCCGGCGCGTGTAGTTTCAGTACCTGGTGGGCCGGCGTCCGCACCTCCAGGTAATCCGGCACCTCCAGGGACCCCCGTACAGACCAGCATCTTCCCAGCTGGTCAGTAGCTGGTCTGGAACAAAGTACGTCCACGGAGCACTAGGGAGGCCCAGTTGGCAAGGGCCCTTTTTTTTGACCAGGTTTTGGGTCCCAAAAATGGTCCCGGAGATTTTGCAGGCGAACCTAATGTTCTATGTCGTGTTTGCGACACTGGCAAGCTAGACGGTGCTTGCAGAGAAGCTGAAAGTATTCAAAAAAGCTCGCCGAGACGCCAGCAGTCCGGTTTTTTCAAAACCACCAGGAGAGTGGAAAGAATGCTATTTCTAAATGGAAAATGCGCACTGCGCCACAGCGGGAGACACAGAACAGAACGGTGCTGAGCATTTTACAGTAGCACGGCGCGCAATCGTAACGTGCTGTTGGCGCGTTACGATCGTTTTCGCTGGCATTTGCAAGGGAAAACTCAAAATCGTAACGTGCTTCGCGCGTCAAAAAGTTTTTTGGTCTTTTTTTTTGTGGCACGAAGCACGTTACGATTTCGAGTTTTCCCTTGCAAATGCCAGCCAAATCAATCGTAACGCGCCTAAAGCACGTTACGAATGCGCGCTGCGCTACTGGAAAATGCCGGATTTCGCTATCACACAAGCCTGGAACTGTGGAAACAGTACGATTTCCGCGCAAGATGCTGCTGGAGCAGGGCTGGACCTGTGAAAAAATGCCACTTTCATGGAAGATGNGGATTTCGCTATCACACAAGCCTGGAACTGTGGAAACAGTACGATTTCCGCGCAAGATGCTGCTGGAGCAGGGCTGGACCTGTGAAAAAATGCCACTTTCATGGAAGATGCATCGCACTTACCACTGCCGAATGCCACAGTTTCGCTGTCAAACATGCCTAGGACAACAAGCGGGGCCACCGTGCAGATTGTTCGTGGGCTCGGCTAGTAAACCCGGAAGTGAAAGCATCAGACGTGTTTCTGTTTCATCCAAAAATCAAACCAGAGACCTTTCTGGTGGGCTCCGAGGCTTACAAACTGGAAGTGAAAGCATCACACATGCTTTTGCATGGTCTTCACCCAACCTAAACCCAGAGACCACGTGTTGAGCTCCGAGTGAAGGCATCAGACGTGTTTCTGTGTGGTCTTCACCCAAAAAATGAGGCCAAGAGGCCTTTCTGGTGGGCTCCGAGACTTACAAACCGGAAGTGAAAGCATCAGANGACGTGTTTCTGTGTGGTCTTCACCCAAAAAATGAGGCCAAGAGGCCTTTCTGGTGGGCTCCGAGACTTACAAACCGGAAGTGAAAGCATCAGACGCGCTTTTTCTTCTCTCAAAATGACCAAGAGACCGTTTATGCGGGCTGTGAGGCTTAGCAGCCGGAAGTGACAGCATCAGACGTGTTTCTGTGCGGTCTTCTCTCAAACTGATACCAAGAGACCCTTTATGTGGGCTTTGAGNGTTCCTGTGCGGTCTTCACCCGAAGTGCAGCAAAGTGATACCAAGAGACCTTTGTTTTCACGCAATGTCGGCAAGATTGCGCAAAGGGCTGTGGGAGACGGGTGAGTAATTTTGGGAGTCAAGAACTGGTTGGGTGACAGTGTGTGAATGCGCAAGTCACGGAGTGACTATGCAATTGTTGCTACAATATGTGCAGCCGCACACAGTACAANATTTTGCAGGCGAACCTAATGTTCTATGTCGTGTTTGCGACACTGGCAAGCCAGACGGTGCTTGCAGAGAAGCTGAAAGTATTCAAAAAAGCTCGCCGAGACGCCAGCAGTCCGGTTTTTTCAAAACCACCAGGAGAGTGGGAAGAATGCTATTTCTAAATGGAAAATGCGCACTGCGCCACAGCGGGAGACACAGAACAGAACGGTGCTGAGCATTTTACAGTAGCACGGCGCGCAATCGTAACGTGCTGTAGGCGCGTTAGGATCGTTTTCGCTGGCATTTGCAAGGGAAAACTCAAAATCGTAACGTGCTTCGCGCGTCAAAAAAAGTTTTATAGTCTTTTTTTTGTGGCGCACGAAGCACGTTACGATTTCGAGTTTT
>BGNK01004033.1:0-19213 GCA_003297005.1 Symbiodinium sp. clade A Y106
CGTGTCATCCTTGCGCAGGGGCCAAGGCCCGGACCTGTGGCTGTTCACAGGAGCTTTCTCCACTTCAGCCTACGTCCTGTTCACATGGAGTCCTTCTCCACTTCAGTCTACATCTGCGCCCTAAACCCCTAAGCCCCTAAACCCTAAATCCCTAAACCCCTAAACCCTAAACCCCTATAAACCCTAAACCCTAAACCCCTTTCCTGGGATAAGGCCTAACTGCCGGTCTGGCAGAAGCTTGCACTCTACTGCCGGTCTCGGGTGGGGCCCGAGCAGGGTCATCAGCACAAACGTGCGGGAGAAGATCCATCTTTTCATGCAGACCCTAACCCCCAAAACCCAAAACCCTAAACCAAACCCTAACCCCCAAAACCCTAAACTCTAAACTCTAAACCGTGTCGAGTGGCGGTTGGGTGATGATGTGAGCCGATTGCTGGAGTCGATCACCTGTGAAGTTGAAGGCCTTTGAGTTTTGTTGGGCTCAGGGCAGGGCTGTGGGGTTTAATATAGGGGCGTTTTATTTCAATTATAGTATAGTCGTCCCCAAAACCCTATTCTAATTATTGAGGCCCCCATGTTAAGCTGCAGGGCTTTCGGGGTTTAGGGTTTAAGCTGTAGGGTTTTGGGGTTAGGGGTCAGGGCCTAGGCTCTGCCCAGACCTTCCAAAATCCCTTAATTAAGGAATGCACCTTAAATCATATTCAGGATCCTATTATGATTTAAGGCATATTCCTTAATTAAAGGATTTTGGAAGGTCTGGGTGCGAGGGAGGTTCATACGTGCAAAAGTGACGGTAGTGCCGGTAGTGAGTTTGTCTTGTCACCGAGGATTCTCGCTACGGCAGCGCAGGCAGCAACCAGCTGGGGGTGGGATGGCGGATTGATCGTAAGCCTACATTTTTTGCAAAAGTATCTTGGGAGAGTTTGGGGCTTTTGGGGTTTAGAGTTCAGCAGCTTAGGGCTTGGGGTTTGCGGCTGATAGGTTTTGATCCTAAACCCCAAGTCTAAAGCCTAACATCTCAACCTTCTGCTCTTGCAAAAAAACGTCCCTGTCTTTAACTTACAGTAGAATCCAGAAAGTTGGAACATCATTATCCTCATGCGCTTGGGGTAAAGTATAGGGGATCCTCGCATTATTCCTCCTTTAAACCCATGTTCCAACTTTCTGGCTTCTACTATACAGGCCCTAAGATCAGGATCCCTACTGTTGATGGACAAAATCCTGCATTACTTTAAGTACCCTAAACTATGGGAATTATGGTATATTCCTTTTGATGGGTAATGCAGGATTGTGTCCATCAACCTGATGATGGACAAAATCCTGCATTACTTTAAGTACCCTAAACTATGGGAATTATGGTATATTCCTTATTATGGGTAGTGCAGGATTTTGTCCATCAGCCGTATGATACTGTTTTCGAAATGGGGGAAAGGGTTTGATGTTTATCAGGGGTGGGTTTAGGGTTTAGGGTTTAACATCTGTACAGCCCTTCNCCCCCCCCCCCCCCCCGGACCCCAAACGCATCCTAAGCTCTGAACTGTGACTCTGAACCCTATAAGCCCTAACCCTAAACCCTAAACCCTATAAGCCCTAGCTTAGGACTTTAGGGACAAGGAGTTTGGGAGTTTAGGATTTAGGACTTTGGGTTTTAGGGGGTGGGGATGGGGACCCTAGAGTTCAGAGGCTGGGGCTTAGGACTTTAGGGCTGACGTTAACCTACCGAAGCCCTACTTTTTTGTAGGGTCCCTATAAACTCCATATTAGGGTTCATAATAAGAAGCTAGGGGTTGGTAGGTTAAGGTCCGCCACGGTTTAGGGTTTAGGGGTTAAGGTAGTGTTTAGGACTCTGGGGTTATAGGGTCGGGGTTTAGGATGCGCTAACGTCGCGGGTTGAGGACTTTAGGATTTAGGAGTTGGGGTTTAGGGCTCAGTACTTTAGCATGTTTAGAAGACTTTGCGGATCAGGGTTTAGGGTTTCGTGTTGAATATGGACTTTGCGGTTTTTAGTTGCGGGCTGTGAGGCCGTTGTGGCCGCTTCTCCGTCGCTTCGCCAGGCCGTCGTGTCGCTGTGGGGAGTTTCGGAAGTACGACAGCGTCCTAAACCTTAACTAGACGCCTACTAATTAGTTACTAATTAGCTCAAGCAAAGAGAAGGTTTATTACCCAGAGGGTCCATATACACTACTATTATGGAATTAGGTCCTCAAAACCATAGTGGGGATGGTCTTTTAGGCCCTCATTCCATAATAGTAGTGTATATGGACCCTCTGGGTTACAGTTACTTGAAGGCTCATGGGACTTAGTAAGTAAGGTTATAAGTAGGTTATAATTAGGATAACCCCACTTAGGGGACTTATAACCCCAATTATAACCTATTTACTAAGTCCCATGATCCTCNAAGGCTCATGGGACTTAGTAAGTAAGGTTATAAGTAGGTTATAATTAGGATAACCCCACTTAGGGGACTTATAACCCCAATTATAACCTATTTACTAAGTCCCATGATCCTCTAAGTAATGTATATCTTGGCACCTTCATTACTGCTGCCTGGCCTATAAATGCTTACCCTGAGGCTCTAAGGACTCATATATTAAGGCTTTTGGGCCCAAAGACCATACTATATAAGGCTTTTGGGCCATTTTGAGCCTTAGGGTTAGCTTCCAGAAGATGAGCGACCGGTCTACAATAGTTTGTCAAGGAATCACTGTGAGCGCAGCTCCCATCGCTTGCGCCCATTTGGTCGCTTGTGACGTCTGGCGCCCTCATCACTTGCTGATTCTTGTAGAGGCCATCGAAAGGAGTATACTACTCCCATAGAGCACCCTGCAGAGATTTGTACGAATACTAAGATGCTGATCCGTGCAGCCGCCCGCATCATCAAGAAGGAACACCGAGACAGACCATAAACCTTAAAGGAACCCTGAAAGATCCCTTAAAGGAACCCTTAAAGATCCCTTAAAAGGAACCGTTAAAGACCCCTATTGACCTAAGGACCTCGGCCATGACCGCCTGAGGCGCCTGAACCTCTGACGATCTTCACAGACTCGTCAGAAAGACTCTCAATACGGTTGATGATTTACATCCTGCATTGCCCATAATAAGGAATATGCCATTATTCCCATAGGTTAGGGTCCTTAAGGTAATGCAGGATTTACGTAGGGTCCTTAAGGTAATGCAGGATATAAATCATCATCAACAGTAGTAAGCGCCTTCAGCCCATCAAACCTTTTGAGAACTGGTCCAGCGCACTCAATACTTACTTACATCTTTCTGACGAGTGAGTCTGTGAAGATCGTCAGAGGTTCAGGCGCCTGAGGCGGTCATGGCCGAGGTCCTTAGGTCAATAGGGGTCTTTAACGGTTCCTTTTAAGGGATCTTTAAGGGTTCCCTTCAAGCTGAACACCCATCCTTTTGAGGGTTGAGGCTTCCATGGTCATGTATCAGGAGCTCTGAAAGCAGGCAGTGTTCATGGAAGTTTTGGTGGTTTACGGGAACCCTGAAGCTTTAAACCCCAGACCCTCAACCCTTACACCCTCAGCCGCAAAACCCGGAATTAAACCCCAACCCAGAGAGCCCAATACCCCTTAATTAAGGAATATAGCTTAAATCATAATATGAAGCCCTATATAAGTTAAGCCATATTCCTTGAGTAAGGGGTATTGGGCTCTCTGGGCTTAAACCCGAAACCCTAAACCCTAAACCCCTAAACCCTAAACCCTGGGGTATTGGGCTCTGGGGGAAACCCCAAGCTTCCAGATTCCGAACTCAAGACCACAAGGCTCAACTAAACCCTGACCCTAAGGGTCCAAGTACATACGGCTGATGGACAAAATCCTGCACTACCCATAATAAGGAATATACCATAATTCCCATAGTTTAGGGTACTTAAAGTAATGCAGAATTTTGTCCATCAGCAGTAATATTCGTATACTCTCCTAAATATTGAGCTACACAACTACTCTCCTAAACCCGAGTACCTAATTATTGGGTCCTTTGGACCCTTAGGGTGAGCCCTGAGCCCTAAACCTAGGCACCTGAATTCCTAAATGCCAGGACGGCACAAGCTCGTACCAGGAAGTCTTCAAGGCACAGGGCTTTCGAATGTAGGGCTTCGGGTTGAAGTGGAAGGGAACACTAAAACCCTAAAGCCCTAAAATTCTAAAGTCCTGAATCCTAAAACCCTAAAACCCTAAACCCTAAATTCCTAAAGTCCTAAATCCTAAAACCCTAAAACCCTCGACCCTGGAAACCCCAAGCCCTTAAACCCAGGGTTAGGGTTTTTGTCTTCAAGGCCTACTTTTTGGGGCACCTCTTACAGGGAAGCCTCAAAGTAGGGTTCTTTTATGGGCACCATTTTAAGGGTTCGTCTAAAAGTTCGATGAAAGGGTTCCGTTAAGGGTCTAAGTCGTTTAGGGCTTTCAAGGGCTTTAGGGATCTAAATCTAGGATTTAGGGGCTTAGGGTTCAGGGTTTATTTGATGTTTCAAGGTGTTTTTAAAGGCTTAGGCGGTTCCGAAGGGTTTTGGCTTCATATTTAGGGATTTCGGGGTTCTAGGGTGTATAGGGTTTAATTTGGTTTGGGGTTCATGTTCAGGGATTTCGGGGTTCTGGTGATAGGGTTGATAGGGTTTTGGGTTATATTCAAGGATTTTGGGGTTTGGGCTCAAGGTTTTTGGGGCTTTAGGGGAGCAGGGTCATTATGTAAGTACCACAGACATTGATAGATGATTGCGCCTGAGTGACGCCAGAACAAGCACATCATTGAGACACAGCACACTGCCTGCCCCCGAAACTGATCCGCACCATCGTAGACCCTACCTGCAGCCGCAAAAACCGAGCGTTTTAGGGTTGCTTTTTATGGTATATGTAATTATAAAATTCCTCAGCACGGTTGGTGTTTGGGACCCCTAAACCCTAAACCCTAAACTTAATTTTATGGTATATGTAAATTTCCTCAGCATGGGCCATAGGTCACCTTAGAACCGAAGCCCACAGCTTGGTCACCCTGTCGAAATGCTGTGAGAGCCCTGCGGAGGCCTTTTGCGGTAGCGGCCGAAGGGTCAGGGGCCCGAGCCACGCCTTTTTCTTGGTTCTTGTTAAAAATTTAGGGTTTAGGGCTTAGGGTTTATTGTTTAGGGTTTAGGGTTTAGGAATTGAAGTTACCATAATAGGGATCTATACTATAATGATATGGTTTCCTTGTTATGGTCGCTCAGATTAGAGGGTTTTGGGGTTCTGACATAACCCCTAAATTGCTAAATCGCAAAGCCCTACCGAAATTAAACCCCAAGCCCTGAACTCTTAAACCCAAGCCCAAAACCCCCTGAAACCCCAAACCCGAAACCCTGAAACCCAACCGGGCTCCCCCCTAAACCCGAAACCCCAAACCCTGAACCGTTTTTTAAGGGTACCCTAAACCCTTATACAATTACTAAACCCCAAAACCCCAAACCCTTAACTCCGAACCAAACCCCAACTACCCTCCAATATACCCTAAAGACCTACAAGTAAGGACCATAAGGGCTTCAGCAAACGGCCCTTGGGCCTTGGGGTGTCCTGGTTAGGTTTTAGGTTTTAGGGCCCTGTTGGGGAGCTGATTCTCCGAGGCCATGGATGGACCCTCCTTCTCCAAGCTTTGCAAGGCGCAGTCTCCAATCAAAGGGGCTTAGCGCTGAGGGCTTTAGGGGTTTAGGGGCTTAAGGGTGTGTGGGCCAAGGGTTAAGGGATAAGGGGTTTAGGGCTTTAGGGGCTTAGGGGTGTATCTGCCTAGGGTTAAGGGAGAAGGGGTTTAGGGCTTTAGGGGTTTGGGGGTTTAAGGTTTATAGGGCTCAGGGTAAGGGACAAGGGGTTTAGGGTTTAGGGGTCTAGGGTTATTATAGGGTTCAGTGTTTCGGGTTTAGGGATACAGAACTTCTGTGTCAAGGGGTTTTCAAGGTTTGTTTTTCTCAGAGCGCTGCGGAGCGTTTAAACAGAATTTGCAGGCTTCTCACGTTTAAGGAATGTACTTTTCAATCATGAAGGATCAACCCTCAACCGTATTCAGCCTAAACTCACCGCCACATTCCGGCACGAGGTTGGTTGCTTACGACTTCAGGGCCTTTCGTCGCCCTATCACAATTTATCCACACTGGGCGCCCAAGAAGGTCCACCCAGCGACTAAGTGACGTAACAAAGTCGGCTACAGCACAGACTCACGGAGTGCCGTAAGCCTTGATTCGCAGTTGCAGTCGTCGCCCTATCACCGTATAAGCCCTGGGCCCGAAAAAAGCCAGATTTTTGAGGCCCCTGTATTCGGAAATCATGATATCAGGAACCCTGGAAAAGGGGTTCAGGTAAGCCTTGAACACTGAAGCCCCACGCCCTAAACACTAAACCCAAAACGCTAGCTCACAGGTGCATTGCATGTCTAAACGCAAACCCTAAAACCTAAACCCTAAATCCTAGACCCTAAATCCAAAACAAAGAGACCCTCATCCTAACTTAAAAAACAAAAAGGCCCTAAATCCTAAACCATCCTAAACCCTAAACCCTAAATCCTAGACCCTAAATCCTAAACCCTACATCCTAAACCCTAAACCCCTGAAAAGAAACCATGAGGCCTAACAGGGAGCCCTCAGATTTCGGGGCTCTCGGGTTCCTCAGGGGCCTTTGTTTAGGCTTTAGGCCTAAGGGTTCCGAAGTCTCCACCCCAAAAGCCTCAACTAAAACGGGATTAGGGTTGGTTTAGGGTTTAGGGTTTAAAAGTTTCAAGTTTAGGGTTTAGGGCTTGAGGGTTTGAGATTTAGGGTTGAGGTGTTTAAGGTTCACCTGTGTATGCAAGACACCTACACTGCAACAGCATTGCCAGGGGTTCACTGAAGGCGCTGCGTAGATCTAATCCCAGTGGCTCCATATGCATGCATCTATTTATGTATGCATGTCTGTCTGTATGTCTGCATGTATCATGTATGTATGTATGCATGTATGTATGTAGGTAGCTATGTATATTGTATATTATATATATATATATATATATCACTACCAGAATGGAGCTGGGTCCCAGAGCACCATAAACCTTCCAGCCTGCTTCAGAATGTAACCCTAAGGGCCCATGTACCCAAATACTGTATACTTTGGCCTTAAAGTAGTCCCTATATAGGTACTTTGGGGCCAAAGTATATACTAGTTGGGTACATGGACCCTCAGGGTAATCAAGGTTTCGACCAGGGGCCCTTAATTGGGTCCTTACAATTGCTTTGTTCGGGTTTAACGTTTATGCGATGTTTAAGTGGTTCACACCTTGCAGGCTTAGGGCATACTCGTCGATTGAGGGCTTTCTGGGTTGCTTCCCCGATTTCATCACACAAGCCCAGCAATTAAGCCCCCAAGCCATTAAAACCCTCAACCCCAAACTGCAAGACACCAACTTACATGTCTCTAAAGCCCACAGCGTGCCAGCAGGATTGTGGCCTCATTGACAAGAGGCTCCGGCCCTCTGGATCAGTCCAGGGTCTGCCTAAAAAGGGTTGTTGCCAAGAGCTCCTTTCGGGATTCGTAGGAATCCAGGAGGCTGCCTGTCAGGTTTTATTTGTGGGTTGACGGGTTTAGGGCTTAGGAGCATCACGGGACGTAGTAATTGAATTTATGCGAACTGCACTATTTTCAAACCATGCACCCTGAACCCTAGACCCTTCACTTAATCCTAAACCATAAGCTGTACCCTGAAGGCGTTACACGCATCATGCCAACACCAGGAAACATTCGGGCCTCGGGTTACTTGGAGGCTCATGGGTTGTTATAAGCAGAGTTTATAAGTAGGATAGCTATAGCTACAGCCAGTGTCCTTGGGCCCGCCAGCGGCAAAGACCGGAACGGCGGAGGCAAAGGCGGCAGAGCTGGCGCACCCGTAGGACGAGGTGTGGGCAGAGTGGAGGAAGGAGCCCTAAACCCTACCTTAACCTACCAAACCTTGAATTTTTGTAGGGTCCATATTGGACTTCATAAATATGAGAACCTACAAGAAGGTAGGGTTTGGTAGGGGTAAGCCCTAAACCTCCAGAGGCCGCTGGGGCCAAGGTGGCAGAGGCCGCTCCCGGAAGGTTTGCTTTTAAAAGCACCCAGCATCCCAGACTTGGAGGGTGGGAAACTTACAGTTATTACATAGAGTTATAAGTACCTTAATAGGGATCCCAGTTGGGGTTACGGAACTTATAAGTCTATAAACGAACTACTCACTCAGTCCCCCGACCCTCCAAGAAGACCCCGCCCACTGAACGGGGGAAAGCGCTGAGGTCCCTCCCAATCCACGGCCGCCCTTTTCGGTTCCTACAAAGCCCACGGGCTTTGTCAGTGAAGGTTATTGTAGTTCAGGTTATCGTAATTAGAAGATAGGTTTTTTTGTCCTATTCAGCACTCCCAGGCGTAACTAGCCATGAACCTCCAAATACAGGGGTGGAGTGTAGGGTTTCTCCGCATCAGCGGCATAGCACCATGCTCATGTTTTAATAAACCGCCCCTTCCCCCCTGAGGTTGTTTTGCGCCGGGGTCTCTTGGGGCAGGGTCTGGGGCCAGAGTGGCAATAATAAACCTCGGGCCGTGTCCGGGGATTGTAGTACCAGTAGTAGTATTAGTAGTATTAGTAGTCGTAGTCTGGACCTGCACTCTGCGAGCTGGTGTGTCTGCCGAACTGCACTCTGCTGGCTGGGTTTAGGGTCCTCTTAGTTTAAACTTTTGCTAGTTACTTTTTTTGGGGGGATTTCGGGCCCGGAATATGTTTATTGTCACCCCTTATATTATTGCGTCCCCGGTTCTAACATCAATTGTTTGGGCCATTCTGGCTACGCAATTAAAACTCCTCTTCCGCCCGGAAAATCTGGTTTGGGGAATATTGTTATTGTCACCCTATATATAAAACCCACTCCAACATTACGGCTTAGGGTTTAGTAGGGTTTTAGGGCTTAGAGGTTGTAGCACAAGACGACTGTAGGCGATTTCTGTGCTGGGCACAAGAGTGCCCGAAGCAATCTAAAAGGCGAAAGCTAGTTTGTCTGGAGGGTCTAGGGTTTAGGGTTTAGGGTGGCCGGAGATTGAAAGATAGCAAGCTCAGTGTGAAGCCCAACTCGAATACCTACGCTCCACAGCCCTCCCGTGCAACACAGTTAAACTAAGGTTTGGGATTTAGGGCTTCGGAAGTGTAGGGTTTAATCCTTTAGATGGCAGTTTTGCGTTGCCCGAAGATACAAAGAATCTGAGTCCTCCCTGAGCACAGAGGCCAAGTGCAGTACACCAAGAAGCACCCACACACACAACCAACCCGACATGTGAGGCTTAAAACCTTACAGTGCCTTTATTTTTCATGACTTCGTAAGGAATCTAGTAAGCTCATAATGACTTTTTTTAGTTACGTTACGTATTTATGGTAACCTCATGAATTATTTATAGGCTTTACAAACAGGCCTCGGAAAGGGCTTACGGTTCTTGGGATCCAACGACGAAAGGTTCTCCGCAGTGGATGCAGATCTCATCTTCGCCAAGGCTTCGCGAGATGTTGAGTTTTGGGGAGGTAGCTTATCCTATATCCTACACCCGATAGCCTGAGTCGCACTCAGTACATGACCCTATCGCATGATCTGATTCAGTGCGCGACTTGTGGCTTTGGTGTTGGGGTCTGGGCCATGCATCTACTTGGAGGTTCATGGGTAGTTATAAGTGGGGTTATAAGTCCCCGAATATGGGTTACAACTATAGTTATCCTACTTATAGCCCTACTTGTAACTACCCATGAACCTCCAAGTAGGGTTTGGTGAGATCTTGGGGCGGTGTATGCAGGATTCATGGCTTATGCGCTTGTGTTTTGCGGTTCAGGTGTCTGGGGCTAATTACGGAGTTATGGTGTTCCCTGTTGGGTCACGGTTTGGGATGTCTCTTACCAGGACGCTTTTGCCCGGAAAGTCTTCAGAGCTGGGATTGAAACATAGCTGCGACCGCGCAAAAGCATCATCACCAGCAGCACCAGCAACACCACTCCATCCTCCTCCTCCCCCTCCACCTCCTCCGCCTGCTGGTCCTTGTCCTTGTTCTTGTCCTCGTCTGGTAAGGGTACTGAAGGTTCACGGATGGTCCTTGTCTCCTCCTCCTCCTCTGCTTCCTCCCCATCATCAGAGTCGTTATCATCCTCTTCCTCTTTTCGTCTTCATCTTCTTCTTCGCCATCACCATCACCCTCCTCGTGAACAGCAACATCACGGCAGATATCGAATCCACAACAGCATCATCGTCGTCACCATCATTGTCTTCAGCAGAAGCATCCGCAGCCGCACGATCATCTTTGTTATGCTTCATCATCTTCTTTTCATCAGCATCGGCGTCATAATCATCTTCAGGATGACCATCGTGCTGCTGCTTTTTATGTGCATGCACATAAAAAGTAGCAGCACAACATCAGCCATATCGTCGTTCTTGCTGTTTGGGTTTTCAGCATGATCCCCCCAGAAGCCCCCAAGAGCGTAGGCGTAGGCCCTGATGCCCGAAAATCTTGAAGCCCTTAGCCGTGCACCCTAAACCCTAGGTAGGGCTTTGGGACATTTTAAATTAAATTTTCCCTTGTTGAGCTTAAGAGGATCTTATTTACTAATATTTTTTCAAAGGCTTTAAAAGCCCCACCCCAGCTCCTAACCAGAGCCAGGTGTGCTCCCGCGGACATCGGAAAATTTCCATGGCACAGTTCGAGGAGGCACCGAATTTTTGGGGCATTTTGTAAGCTCGGGGGTTTGGTTTGGTAGGGGCCCGAACCCCCAGACCTTCCAAAATCCCTTAATTAAGGAATGTATACCTTAAACTCTAAGAGGGTCCCTAATATGATTTAAGGTCTATTATCTATTCCTTAATTTAAGGGATGTTTGAAGGTCTGGGCAATCAGAATAGGGCTTGGGTGGTTTTGACACAGTCTAGCTAATTATGTTGGGTCTACGAGGGGTTATTAGTGTGACGCTATTCCGGTTTCAGGTGGTTCGGTGCTGTTGGAACTCATGATGTTGTTTACTGTGTCGGGATGTGGAGGTTAGGGTCCATTGGCCTAGGGGGTTTGCAGAGGAGATTTCAGGATGTTGGCGTTTGCGATTTACTTGGAGGTTCATGGGTAGTTATAAGTGGGGTTATATGTCCCCTAATATGGGTTTCCGACTCATAACCCTGCTTCTAACTACCCATGAACCTCCAAGTAGGGTTAATAAACCTGGCCCCGCAAAGGAGGGAACTTCGCTGGTTTCTCCCGATACCCCTCTGAGGTCGGTAGTACTCCTTTCCCAAAGGGTCCAAAGTACCCATGTGGTAGAATGTAGGATTTGTATATTGGGAATTGGTATTATGATTTGGGCGACCCCCCTCCCCCCTCACAGTATCTAAGACCCTGTGGGTTTTAAGGCTCCCTTGATTATATAGAGCCCTGTTAAAGGAGCCCATATCAGGAACCCTAATTATTCTATTTGTGAAGGCCGCGGAACCTAGCCAGCCATTGCTGTTGCGGGAATTGGGTCATGCCTGCTATCCTCTTGGCTTTGGACACACATGATGCTCCTTGCAAGAGATCCGGAGAACAGCACTGGCAGTGTTATGATACGCATACAACATTTCTGTAAGCTCCTGAACCCTAAAGCCTGGACCCTCGATCGCCTAAACGCCGCTCCCTCAACCGCTTCGATTTGTTTTGATTTTCGGTGACTAATGTAGAAGTCAGAGTAATTACTTAAGCTCTTCCTCAGAGCTCCTTATTCTTGAATATACCACATGAAACCCTAAACCATGTTCTACTTACTGATTAACGCCATATTAGGTATGTCCCTGTTTTGCTGTTATGGAGCAGGCAGTTTGGATGGTCGGTCGAAAGAGAGGCCTTCCGGATTTCGACAAGGGGTTTGGGGTTTAGGGTGTGCATACGGTTTCGTGGTTTTCGATGCATGCGATCTTGTGGTTCATGGTCGCGGGGATACAGGTATTACTGTCCAGTTACTGGCTTGGAGATCTATGTTGGCCGTGGTTTCGAGTTGTTGTTGGACTAACAGAGGATTCTGGTAATTTGGAAAGGCTTTCTTTGGGGCCGGGCTCGTTGGGAGCGTAGGGTGTAGTTTTCAAGTGGTTTAAGTTTATGTGGTCGTGCTTGCTTGCTGCGCGTGTTTGGCGGGAGTTTGGGTGTTGCAGGTTATGGTTTGAGGTGCAGTCGTGAAGCCAAAATCTCGAGCTGATTCCTTCTCCACTGCCAAACTGGTCAGGGGACTTGGTAGGTAATATAGAAGCCTGAATGTTTACCGATAGTGTTCCTTCGTCTATTTTGAGTCTTTAAGGCCGCATTGGCAGAGCTATAGTTATAGGTAAGTATGTAGTTAGTTCTGATCCCACACAGCTTACATCCTTGTTTAAATCCGGTTATCAGGGCTATACGCATGACCACCCACTTCTCCGAAAAGATCTAAATCATGGTGTCGAGATGCCGACCGAGACGCATTACGTTAGGAAAAAAGCAAGAACATTGCAGGAGTACCCGCCGGTCATGTGAACTGCATGCTAAACCGCAAAAGCCCTCAACCGGAAACCTAAACCCTAAATCCCTGAACACATCAGTTCCGGCTAAGTTTCATGCGTGCGCTTTTGGGTTTCGCCAGGTGTGGACTATGGCGCCCTGCTGGAGCAAATCGCGAACTCGGCAGGTGCGCCGTCTTGTGTGTTCATGGGGTTCAGAATTCATTAATATAGGGGCCATAATAATTTCCTTATTATGATGAGGAAAGTATAATATCCTCCCAAACCCCATTATAACCCCACATTGGGTATCGCTGCTTGAACATGAGGGTCGAATCCTATTCTGATTCAGTTTCAAGATATGCAGCAAAATACCATTTCCCAACAACAGCCTTAACCCTAAGCTCTAGACTTTGAACCCTGTACACCTTGCAGCCCTAAACCTAAAACTTTCCACCCAAACCCCTAATCCAGAAACTTCGAACCCTTAACCCTAAACCCTATAAAGTGAACCCCAGAAAGTTGGAACATGGATTTTGGATGATGCTAGGATTCCCTATACTTCATCTTAAGGGCACGAGGACAATGATGTTCCAACTTTCTGGCTTCTACTATAACTCAGAGCCTTTCGACCTTAAACCCCAACAGTTCGGACCTGGCAATGCGATGTTGCCATTGAGAAGCATGCGTGAGAATCCCTTGGAGTTTAGGGGTTTAGGGTTTAGGGTTTATCTCCCAGTGGGCCCTATTTCCCTTTGCTTGGTCTTGGGTTCCTTTTGAAACTGCACAATACCAAAAAGGGAGCCCTTTTTGTTCCTAGGTTACTGAAGATCCCAGAATATGTGAGCCAGAATACGGATGCCCCTAATAATTTGAGGTATATGCCGAATATATACCTTAGTTCATGTGGAATCACTGGATATTCTCTTAACATCCCACCCCTGAACGCTATGCCCCATGCAGAGGGTTAGGTCTAATACTTGACATGGTTAAGTCCAGAACGTTGCGTAAGTGAAACCAGCGCTGACATGCATGCAGCAGGAGCGAAAGGTTTAGGGCTTGGGGTGTAGGATTAACGCTCAAAAGAACTGCCCGCGAAGTTTTATGCAGGTATAAAACTGGTTCGTGGTTATAGTCCCAAGGTTATTCAAGAACTACTCCACAATCTCTGCCAACTACTAACGCCCCATCAACAAGCCCAATGAACACCAATCACCCAGACCCACGGGAGGATCCAAAAAGTAGATCCCTTAATGGTGGTTCCTATAAAGTACCCTTAGTAGTATGGGGCCCCAAATTAGGGGATCTGCTTTCTAGATCCTCCCGGGGGTCTGGGCAATGCCTATCAAACCCTATAAGACTGAAAGGGATAAAAAGCAAAAACGACACAGAAAAACGCACTCAGGCCCTTCATGCCCTAAACCCCATATTATCCCTAAACCCCGAACCCTAAACCCTAAACCCCAAACCCCCTAAACCCTAAACCCCAAACCTACACCCTGAACCCTAAACCCTAAACCCCAAAACCTAAACCCTGAACCCTAAACCCCAAAACCTAAACCCTAAACCCTACACCAGACCCTAAAGGGGGTGGGCGTTCGTCCGGCTCAGGCCCACTTCTCACGGCAACACAGGCCGATCCAGACCCTTCTGCTGTTTCGTGGGTGTTTGTGGTAAATACCTTAACCAAGCAAACCCTACTTTTTTGCAGGTTCCTATTATGAGCACTAATATGGAGTGTATAGGGACCCTACAAAAGACGAGGGTTTGGTAGGTTAAGGTAGGTTGTCTGTTTAGTTGTATTACAACAGTTGCGTGAGGATTTCGAGGGGCTAAGTCACCGTGTCATGAAGTTGAAACAGGCTCACTACGGGCTTGAGGGTTCCGCAAGATCTTACAAGTGGTGTATGTTATGTTGCCAGCCTCAGTTATGTTCAGGTTTGGGGGCTGTCAGAACCCCGAACAGAAGCATCCGAACAGGGTTTTGCATCTTAGGGCCTTAGGGCTTGTTTTGCGTGCATCCTACAAACTTAAGCCCGAAATCGTTTAGGGTTTACTGTTTAGGCCGAGGTTGCGGGTTTATGGCGAGGGCTCAAAGGGTTTCTGAAATGCCTCAAGGCTCGGCTGCTTCTCAACTCACGTTTTTTTTGTTTTTTGTTTTTTTTATGATTTCGGGTGAATATAGGGGCCTAAATAATTGCCAACACTGTTGTGGGGGTTCCGTTTTTCATTTATAGTAAAATGGGCCCCAAACCCGTATTCTAATCGTTAAGGCCCCTATATTGAAGGGTTTAGGGTTTGTGGGTTTATAGGCCTTCAGACTTACACGGTTTATGTCTTTTGGCTGAGTGTCTCGGGTCTGTCACGTCTCTAATGCTTCGCAAACCCTGAACCTTACGGATCTTGCTCGTCAAGTCCCAAATCCGTAAATTTAGGGTTTAGGGTTTAGGGTTTAGGGGTTTAGGGTTTAGGGGTTTAGGGGTTTAGGGTTTAGGGGTTTAGGGTTTAGGGGTTTAGGGTTTAGGGGTTTAGGGTTTAGGGTTCCCTTCCTTTCCCAAACAGAAGAACCGAGACAGCCTGCAACAAAGCAAACAGCAACCTCCATGCTCTAAGCTGGGTTTAGGAGTCTAAGGTTGAGGGTTCCCCATGAAACATGATTTGAACTAAAGCGCATTTCAGGGGCCCCTTACCCAGAGGGTCCATATACACTACTATTATGGAATTAGGGCCTAAAAGACCATCCCCACTATGGTTTTGAGGACCTAATTCCATAATAGTAGTGTATATGGACCCTCTGGGTTATAACTCTGTCAGAGCCCTGCACGGAACCAAAGGTTCCAAGAGGGTCCGTTCAAGAGCTCCTTTAAGTGTCTTCTCAGCCGTGCCGCAGGCACAGAATGTTCCCTTCGAGCAGACGCTTCTCGGCTCGGTTTAGGGTGTAGGGTTGACACACCACGGTGGGGCCGGCTCAAGAAGAAGCCTCTTCACAGTGAGAATGGAGGCCTAAAGGTGGCCCTCATATTGGTTCAAGAAAGGGAGCTTGGAGTGACGAGAAAGCCTCAACCGTGACCCATTGCTAAAGTTGTTTTCACCCCCTGTTTTCAGATTTCAGAGAAATACAGCGGGTGTGATTAAAATAGAAGAGGAGCTGGGGTAATACAGAAACCCCAGTAACTACCAGTATTCTTCCCTTAGGGTTCCTTATCATGAACATACTCTAGTCTAATATACCCAAAACCCAATTGTACCCATTATAAGGCCCCTATAATACTTAAATTATATGCTTTCATCAAATGTCTCAAGTACGGGACCTAGTACCCTATCTTGCAGGTTATCCTTGCCAACTCACGGCGAGTTCTGATGCCTTTGAGATTTAGTGTCTTTTTTCTGAGGGCATCCAGCCCGTAATCTGGGGTCGCAGCATCAAGAGTTTACTATAGGGGCCTCAATAATCACCTATACTATTTTGGGGTTCCTTAATACATTTCTAGTATAATGGGCCCCCAAACCCTATTCTAATTATTAAGGCCCTTATATTACGAGCTTGAGTTTAGTTCTTTGGCGTCACAACTGCGACTACAGACCTCCAGCTGGGTTTCGGAGTACTTTGCTTGACAGGACAGACCTCCAGCTGGGTTTCGGAGTACTTTGCTTGACAGGCTTGTTGGATCTCGGTCGTTTCGGCATACTCCAGAACCCCTAAACCGCCAAATTCCTAAAACCTAAACCCTATACCTAGACCCCCCAAGTACCCTCGAATATACCCCAAATACCCACTATTCAGGCCCATAAGGACTCTATTAAAGGGCCCTTGGGGGGTGCTGGTACTCCAGAACTCAGATTGCTTCTAGGTTCCTGAGTAGTACTCTTTTGCCCTTTTTATTCTAGGGTCTCCTTACTAAAACGAAACTGCAGGAAAAGGGTACCCTTATTGTAAAATTGTAAAAGGGCTACTCAGAGAGCCCAATACCCCTGAATATACCTGAAATCATAATATGAAGCCCTATATAAATTAAGCCATATTCCTCGGCTCTCTGGGTACTCAGAAACCTAGGCTTTCACCTGGGAGAAGAGCTCCCGTTTAGGACTTCGGGCTTTTGGGTTAGACAGCGCTTGGAAACTCCTTGCGTGGAGGCGCCGAGGACCCAATCGAATTCTAGGTAGGGCTTTGGGACATTTTATACTTTCCCTTATTGGGCTTAAGAGGATCTTATTTACTAATATTTTTCAACAGCTTTAAAAGCCCCACCTAGAATTTCAGGGTTAAGGGTTTTCAATGTAAGCTTTACACAAGTTAACGGGTTATATAAGTAGTGTTTATAAGGTTCAGGTTTTGCCCCTTGCCCTAAGCCTCTAAGCATTCATGTGTTGAGGCTCTTGGGACCAAAAACTTTAGGGTTTAGGGTTTCGGATTGCAGGATCCGGTTGAGGGTCATCATGTAAGGGTCGGGTTGGTTGGTAGTGATCAACCTGTGTATTCATGGTACCAGGTACGACACCCCCCGCAAGCCCTGTACTCCCAAAGGGTCCAAGTACGCATATTAGTAGAATGTAGGGGTTCTATATTAACTGGCAATTACTATTAAGATTTGGGGGGATACGACAGTACCTAGGACCCTTTGGGACTCATGATTGAGGCCCCTACAAATATGAACCCTTTCCTTGACCGTCATTATAAGAACCGCTGATGGAGCCCTTTCTGATCATGTTTAGGGCCTAGGGTTTGGGGCTTTGAGCTTAAGGTTTAGAATGGTTTAGAGTTTAGGGTTGAGGGTTTTAGGGCTTTGGGGGCTTAGGAAACCAAGAAATCCAGAAACCGAAGAGCCCGGAAGCCTAAACTTGTTCGGTCTACTTGCTGCAGCAAAAGTTCTGCTCTCCACTGCATGAGCCGTGCGCTTTCTTTGCCTTGTCTGTTTAGGGTTTATAGGGTTTATAGGGTTTATAGGGTTTTAAGGGTTTAAGGGTTTGTAGGGCTTATAGGGTTTATAGGGTTTAGGGGCTTTCTCTGCCTTGTCTCACGCAAACGTACCAGGTGCGTTGTAGCGATCATTTGAACTTGTAGGGCACTGACTCGCAAGAAACAGAATTCAACCACTGCTTTCCGCGCACAAAGCTTAAGCCCTGGCCCTAGCTTCTAGTCAAGCCATGTGGATACAACATGCTGGTCCATGGTTTTGCCTCCTCTTGAGGACAGAACTTTGCAGCATCTACTTAGGCCACACCCGCTTCACCATCGCATAGGGTTGAGATTCGCTGTTTTAGGTAGGGCTTCCTAGTTACACCCTTGTTTTGCCGCCCGGCACGCCAACTTGCTACTGCTCGCTGCGGTGGAGATATGGCATGTTCTAAAGTATCTTAAGTATAAGGATTCTTTTGGTACACATATATTATGCAAGTCTTATGCCTTGTTGCCTTGGTGGTGTCTCCGGTTGTGGTTCTTGTGGCTTAAGGGCTGGAGGGTATGGGGCTGAAAGCTTGCGGTCCGAACCCTGAACCTACCAAATGGCAGTTTCAGACATTGTTGATTCTTATTGGTGTAATATGGGGGCCTACATAATTACCAATACTTTTCTGGGTTCCTTATTATAATTTTAGTACAATATACCCCATAACCCTATTCTAATCATTACGGCCGGATCCTTTTGATTAGGACCTGGTGAAACCGCAAAAAGTCAGTGTCAGCCTAGACCTCCCAACTACCCTCTATTATGCCCCAGATAGCCGCTATTGAGGACCTTAAGGTCTTTATCAAAGGATCCCTTGGAGGGTCATGGAAGAACGCCACAACTTGATGAGGGTTTACTTGGAGGTTCATGGGTACTTATATAAGTGGAGCTATAAGTTGCTAACATAGGTCATAAATATAGTTAAACTACGTACCTATGAACCTCCAAGTGGGGTTTGGGGCTTCAGGTCCCACGGAAATCTTGCGAAGTTCGCGCGAAGACGAGAGGGAAAGGCGCGGATGACATGCTTGCACTCGCGCCGCCGTTTCGACTGTGATCTGCTCTTACACGAGAGTTGAGTTTAAAGCCCCCTAGATCTTACCCCCCCACTTGGCTGTATTATGTAAACCACGATAAACCCTCAACATCCCTATGCACTAACCTCGAATGTCCTCCAGCTGCGCTTCGTGTAGCCGAGAGACCCCTTGGCCGCACACCTAAACGTAAGGCTCCATGTCCTGTACCGACATGGGGGTTTCCGATAGGGGAGCCTAATATGGAACCCTTTAAACAGTAGGATCCTTATTATTAGTACCCCAATATAGGGTACCCTCATTTTGGACTATATTACCTAATACCCTGTACAGGGACTATTTTGAGGCCTAGAAGTAGCAGTATGTACCAGATAGGTACATGAAGCCTTAGGGTATCTTTACCCCAACTATTGAAGCAAGCTCCGAACGTACGTTGCCGATCAGCACCTTTTGTATGTTAAGGTATGGGGTTTGGGGTTTAGGGGCTACGGTTTAGGGGTTAGGGGTTGGGGTTAAGGTTTAGGGCCGTTTAGGGTTGAGGGTAGTCTAGTTTTTTCACTGCAGCTACTGTCGCTGGAGAGCCTGGGCTCTTGTAGCCGAGAGGTCTTGATTCCGATGAACATGTCTCCAGCCAAAAGATAGTACATATAAGTCAGGCACCTATCAACGATGACTTCTAGCGATTCTAGCACCAGTCTCCCTCTCCCCTCTCCCCTCTCCCCCTCTCCCCTCTCCCCACTCAG
>BGNK01004033.1:19301-60842 GCA_003297005.1 Symbiodinium sp. clade A Y106
CTCTCCCCCTCTCCCCCTCTCCCTCTCCCTCTCCCTCTCGCTCCCGCTCCCGCTCTCGCTCTGTCTGTCTCTCTCTCTCTCTCTGTCTCTGTCTCTGTCCGTCCGTCCGACCGTCTGTCGGTCTGTCACTCTCATTGGAGAACAGACACATACGTAGATAGATAAGTAGATAAGTAAGCATATCTTGAAACATAGACAGGTTCAAGCAAATCAGTCAACAAATTGATAAATACACATACACATATGTATGTATATGCAGATGAAATGACTCACCATCATCGTCATCATCATCATCATCATCATCACCGTCACCATCATCAAGCAGCAGTAGTAATCACAATTTAGTGTAACTTAGGATCTGCATCCCGGGCCCAGAACAGGATTATTCCAAATCAATCCGTATACCGTCAGCTTGGCCCCTCAGGCTGCTAATGAGGGATTTTTTTTTTTGGGGGGGGGGGGGGGGGGGGGACGGGCACAACCCCCCCCCCCCACAACCAAGAAACCCCCCCCCCCTTTTTCCGTCGGCTCCTCTGTGGGGGCGGGGTGGCGCCTGTNGGGGGGGGGGGGGGGACGGCAGCATCGACGAACCTTCGCCGACCCTAAACTAAGAACCCTACCGCCCTTTTTGTAGCTGAGTTCTAGAGTAGGTGGCAGTTGAAGTTTTTAGGTGACCCTACATGCTTCAGCCCTTAACACGAGCCCTTGCTGTGTGAACGGCACTGCTATCACCAGTCGAGGCGGGGCAGCTGTATCCTCTTCGCCAGTCTCGCACATGAGCTTAACGTTCTTGAACGACTCCTTCTCGGACCCTTAACCCCCTAAGCGCTAGACCTTAGACCCTGAACCCAACACCCTGGACCCATTCGGATACTCGATGAAGCAACCTTGAACCCTTATAAAATTCGCCGTGAAGTAAACTCTAAACCGGCCCGGCCAGGAAAAAAAAACACTAAACCCTAAAGTCTAACACCTCCAACCAGACTTGGCCACCCTACCTTATGTTTTTATTAGCAAGCCCGGGAACCAGTTTTGGCGCTCACACCCGGAGCCTTTTTGCTTGCACGCAGAAGTGCCTTCTTTCAACACTCTGCTAGTTTGTTCACGCCTCCTTCCCTACATTGCTTAGCGCTTCTTTAATGTACGTATTTTATATTTGGGATCGTAAGGCATATGCAGATACTAATCATATGAAATTTGATACATGGTTCGTAGGGTGCATATCAGCATATCGGTAAGCCTCACATACCCTAAGGCTCAAAATGGCCCAAAAGCCTTGTATAGTATGGTCTTTGGGCCCAAAAGCCTTAATATATGAGTCCACCTTTGAGGCGATGAGTTTCGTATGCTACGGGTTTAGGGTTTAGGGTTGATGGACAAAATCCTGCATGACTCTAAGGACCCTAAACTATGGGAATTATGGTATCTTCCTTATTATGGGTAGTGCAGGATTTTGTCCATCAACCGTACCTCATGTCAGAGCCAGCGTTATGAGCCCTACGACCTTAGCCTTAGACCCTGAAATTTACACCCCGTGCCTTAAATTTCCAAACCGTATTCACCCTTAATCGACGGCTGGAGATTCCGTAAACCCTACAAACCCGAACCCTGGAGATTCTGTGGGAAGCGAAAGCATCATCAGCGGCTCATGCGCGGGGCAAACCTGTACAGGACACGGGCCAATCCTAGAAATAGAGTCTAGGTTCCTGAGTAGTACCCTTTTGCCCTTTTTTGTTGTAGGGTCCCCTGATTTAAACCCGAATAGTAGGAAAAGGGGACCCTGATAAAAAAAGGGGCTACTCAGGAACCTAGGAGTTGTGGGGTGCTTTCAAGGTTCCTTTCATTAAGGGGAGTCTGTAGGGGCTCTAAAATAAGGGTGTTATAGGGTCAACTCACGGTGTAGGGTTCAGGGTAGAGTAAACCGTGTTGTTTTTCAAGATTTAGGGGTTTGAGGTGGTTGTGGTTTTGGGACTGTGTAGCTGTTAGAGTTTAAACTCTGGGGTCTAGGGTGGTTTGAGAGGCTCCCATATCAAACTCAAAAATTGGGATTTCACGCTAAATGTAGACAGCTGATAGATAAACTGAGGCGAGTGCTCCATTGATCAATGCTGTTGGTCGTGATGGCGCACCTGGGCGGGAGCCTACCTTTGGTTAGTAGGGAATGGAAGAATGGTAGTAACGAATTCCTCCATTCCCTACTAACCAAAGGTAAGGTAGGTGCTGTCTGGGTCCGGTCGTGGTGCTGGCTCTTGTTGTTTTCTTCATTGTGGTCAGTGATGCTGCTGATGGCGCATGATGCCGTTCTGCTGGTGTTGGTCGTTGTAGTGGCATTGATGATTAAGACAGTGGTGTCTATGTCTATGGTGGTGCGGTGATGGCTGTGGAATCATGAGTTAGTCTAGGGGGCTTGGAGCAGCATTGCAAGCAGCAACAAGCGGCGTACGAAGTCAGATGTAGTTGCGTGCAAACCACAGTTACGGTGCTTGTCTTGTTTTGAATAGTCTTTTGATCGATGGCCACGACCCTTTACTCGATAGAACAAATTCACCCAAAAAGCTTGTACCAGAGCCCCGCAACCCTAAACCTACCTTTGGTTAGTAGGGAATGGAGGAATGGTAGTAATAGTAGGTTTAATTGTACCCTATTCCTCCATTCCCTACTAACCAAAGGTAAGATAACCCCAAACCCCTCCCTAAACCCTAAACCCTAAACCCTAAACCCTAAAACCCTAAGCCCTAAAACCCGCTCGCCGCACCCTAGGCCCTGCTTTGCAAAGGTTGTGATGGGACGCGTTGTCTGGCTCGAGTTGTCCTTGACCATAGTCGAAGAATCCACATACCGGATAATTTGGGTACTGCCCATACTCTGTAACAGTTAAATATTTGGTTTAGATTATAGTTTAATTAAAATGACTCCTAATATGTTGGGTGGGTCTCCCACATAGGAACCGATATAACCCCAAAGGGTCCTATGTACTGTTATGGGGAAAAACTTCTCTAAGTCATATAATAGTATTTCCTAATATGGAAACCCTACATTCTACTATATCAGTACATAGGACCTTTTGGAAACTACTGTTGATGGACAAAATCCTGCACTACCCATTATAAGGAATATACCATAATTCCCATAGTTTAGGGTTCTTAAGGTAATGCAGGATTTTGTCCATCAACAGTACTATCCTAAACTCAAGTAGCCAATTACTAGGTTCCTTGGCACCCTTCAAGGCCCAGGACTTGACCCTAAACCCTACCTACAGTAGAAGCCCAAGAGTTGGAAACCCCATAGCCTCAATCCTTAAGAGTAATGTATAGGGAATACCAGCACTATTTGGCCTTAATCCGGTTTCCAACTTTACGGGGTTTACTGTAGACCTACCAAATATAGGGGTACCTTATTTTGGGGTCCTTATAATAAGGATCCTACTAGTTAGGGTCCCCCATTTTCGGAAACTCCCATATTAGTGCTCATAATAAGAACCTACAAAAAAGTAGGGTTTGGTTGGTTAAGGTAAACCCTAAAGCCCTTTACACTGATGTCCTAACTGTCTCGAGCCCGTTCTTCCTGGTTAGGGACGATTTTTGCCATCAGCCCTAAACTCCGTAAACAGCGACCCCCCAAACAAATTTCGGCTCAAAACACAGCAAAAAGCTTGGGTACACGAAACTCTACTAGGGTTATCAATTATAACATAAGTACTATTACATTGTTATCATTACTATCATGGTTACTATTACTATTACGGTTATTAGTATTCTCAAACCCTAGATTCCATGGCAGCGACTTTCCCTGCAGCGCCGTCGGCGCCATCGCTCCCCGCCTCTCTTCCGCGCCCTCAGACGTGGCAGAGGTCGGTGACCCGAGCGTTGAGGGTTTTTCGGAGTTTAGGGGTTTTGGGTTTAGGGTTTAGGGCTTAGGGTTTAGGGTTTTTGGGTTTCCCTCAGGGTCCAAAGTATCCACATAGTAGAATGTAGGCTTTCTAGTTTTGAGGGTTATTGGAGTTTAGGGGTTTGGGTTTCCCTAAGGGTCCATGTACCCAAAGAGTATAAACTTTGGCCCCAAAGTACCTATATGGGGACTACTATTAAGGCCAAAGTATATACATTATTTGGGTACATGGACCTTAGGGTTTGATCTTCAACCATGAGCTAGGATTTCTTGACCTATGGTTGTTAGAAGTACGTAGAGCACTCCAAACAGAGTGGGAACGACTTGCGGCACAGCGGCTGTGAGGCCGGAGTTTATGGCACAATCAAGTGCAGCTACGTACACGTCGTCGGACAAACGACATCGACGCATGTCGAAGATGTCAATGTGACATGCACTCTTATTGCTGTGGAAACTGTTGTGGTCATCTTAGGCATGACCTTCTTGTGTCTTCTGCCAACTCTACAAGACTAGACCGAACTTTTGGCAAGGTCCGAAGGTGAATCGGCTTTTGAAGTCAAGCTAGCAGGTTGGGGTATATAGTCCCAAAGGGTCCTAGGTACTGTTCTGGGGGATACCTCCCCAAATCACGATAGTAATTCCTTATATAGAAGCCCACATTCTACTATATGGGTACCTTGGACCCTTTGGGCGTCAGCAAGCGGATGGACGACAGGTGCGAATGGGTCAATAACCCAGGGCAAGGCAGCCGGCTTTTGCAGGTACTTTAGGGGCTTAGGTAATTACCTATACAATTTTGGGGTTCCTTATTAAAATTATAGTATAATGGGCCCCGAATACTATTTTGGTGGTTCCTTATTATAACTATAGTTTAATGGGCCCCAAAGACCATTTTGGGGGTTCCTTATTATAAGTATAGTATAATGGGCCCCGAATTCCTTTTTATAAGTTATAGTAAAATGGGCCCCAAACCCTATTCTAACTATTACGGCCCCTATAGTATGCATAATGCTTTGAGCCTTGCTGGCACCGACACACACACAGGTTCCCTTCTCCTTCTGCTTTGTTTATGAATCCGCAACTGTAACCCTGAAAGGATTGACCGATTCACTCTGACCAACGCACCCAGTGCTGACCACGTGCGCAAGATAGGTGCTCACAACGGGCAGTGCTTCAGAAAAAAACTCGAGTTCTTAGTGCGGTACACGAGCTCTACGCCAGCAGTGATCACATGTGCAGCCGGCTTGATCCGGAATATCGCTGGTCGCATACCGCTCATTTTGCCCCACTTCCCGAAGTCCTTAGCCATGATTGCCTTTGCAACCCGCCAGGCTGCTGCACCGACGGTTAGGTTGGACCAGCAGCCCAGGTCGCGTTGCAGGGACAGCAGTGGTCAATAGTCAGCATCCTTACACGCAGTATCTGAGGAGACATGCTGTAAAGTTGTAGTGCTTGTGACAGATACGGTCGCAATATAGGGGCCTGAACAATGGCCAACATTGTTCTTACGGTTAATTTTTATGACTACTTTAAAGCAGCCCATAACCCTATTCTAATTACTAAGGCCCCTAACAGAATCCAACAAGTCTTAGGTTCTAGGGTTTAGGGTTTGTGGTTTAGGGTCTAGGGTTAGGTGTAGCTGTTTAGATTGAAGTGTCAAGGGTTCGAGATGTTGTCTCCAGGCCTCCTTAGCACTTAGCACTTCCCAGAGACTCCAACATCCCTTATTTAAGGAAGTTTCCTAAAATCATATTGGGGATCCAACTATAGTTTAAGGTCTAGCCCTTAATTAAGGCATGTTGGAGTCTTAGGGTTCACTACACCTGTCCTTACTGCACCGCACCGTTTATGCCATTTCTCAGAGCTTCGGACCAGGTTCTCAGCATGGTGGGTGGCAGATACGCAACATGGAGGGTTTAGGGGTTTAGGGGTTCAGGGTATAGGGTTTAGGGCCTAGGTCGCAGAATTTGATGTCCCTGCATGTTGTGATTATATACTATACCGTACCTTCCCAATCCTAGTCTGGACATTGCTGTCCCTGTATTTTTCGTGCATGGTTTAGGGTTTGGGGTTTAGGGGTTTGGGGTTTAGGGTTTAGGGTTTGTGGTTTAGGGTGGGGTCTGGTTCGAGTCCGCCCTCCCATGTTAGTTCCGGTACTTAGGATATGAGCCCCTGAATGCCACAACCCTTAAACTAAAGACCCCTCTATGATTTGCGGTTTAGGGTTAAGGGTTTCGGAAACCCTAAACCCTAAACCGTGAAACCGGATATTGCAATACTTGGAAAAGCTGTTGAGACCCTGGAGGTTCTGGATCGAAAATTGTAATCATTTTTGAATTTGGGAGGGCGGGGGGGGGAGGGGGGGCACTTAAAAGAGCACGGGGCTCAGTACATACGGTCATCAACACCTTGCTGCGGGTTACAATTTTCCCATTATGTCTGCTTACTTTTATCCCCACGTACCATGTCCCCTGATCCGTTACGCACTTGCAGAGTATTTAGGACCGGGGTCGCGGGTTAGGGCCTTAGGGTTTATAAGGCTTTAGGCTTTCCGGGTTTAGGGCTTAAGGTTTCAGGTGTTGGGACGGTGAATGGGGGGTTTAGGGGTTTAGGGTTTTGTGGGACACCTGGCCATTGCATACAAGTACCGCTGCTAGAAGCGTGTAAAGACTCCGGATAGGTATAGCAGCTGTGCCGAATGAATGGTCTGAACGGCCATGTTTTCAAAAAAGGCCTTATAGTCCCTACATATAGTTCACAACGAACAAGCCCCAGACGCAGAATCCCTACTCGACTGCAAGAAATTACTATGGAACCCCCCTTTCCCCGGTTGAAAACGCCAAGCTCGACACTGACTTGCCGATAGGGAACACTAAGGGTTCCCTTACTCGGATGTTTAGGGGTTTAGGGTTTAGGGTTCATGGGTAGTTATACGTGGGATTTATAGGTCCCCTAACCCTAAACCATAAACCCTAAACCCTTATCCTACTTATAAACCCTACTTACAATTGCCCATGCACCTCCAAGTAAGCGATCGTTTGCGGGTTACTAGAAGGACCCCATAAGGCTTTAGGGTTTAGGGCTTAGCGCTTAGTTTTCCTGGCTTATAGTGTTTAAGGTAAGGTCTCATGAAAGTTTAGGGCTAGTGTTTGGGGTCTAGGGTTTCGGAAAGAATCCTCCTGACAAGAACCTCGAGTGCAGAGCTCCCCAGATCCTAAAAGCAGCCCCGTACAGCCTTAAAGCACTCGCGCCCTAAAACCTTATCATCCTTTCGCTAACTAATTACTTAAGAGCTGCCTAAGTGGCCTAAACCTCCAAACCGTAAGCCCAACTCCTAAACCCTAAACCCTGCAAGCCCTAAACCCCTTAATCCTAAACCCCGGAACCCTAATCCCTAAACCGCTAGACCCCCAAACCCTGAAACCCCAAACCCGAACTCCCTGCCCCTGCAAGTAGTCGGCGTCGCTTCATTCGCAGCTGCGGCGGCCCTTCGAGCGCGCCGAGCCACGACGTCACCTGCAGTTCAGGGGCAGAGCGTGCCTTGGACCCTTTAAGGCTTGCTTTAAGGCTTAAAGGGTTTAGGGTTATGGGTTTGAGGGTTAAGGGTTTAATGGATCAGGGTTTAGGGCTTAAGAGTTTAAGAGTTTAAGGGTTTGGGGTTTAAGGGCTACTGACAGGGTTCTATGGGGACCAAGATTTAGGTCTCTTGGGCCTTGCTGATTATAGGCTTGTTTTCAGGGTTCGAAGGTTACCTCCAAAGAGGTTTGCATTGCTACTTCTTCAGGCTTCGATACGGAGCAAAAATCCAACAATGGTTTAGGGCTTAAGGCTACTAAGGTTCTGTGGATCCAACAACCTACCGTTGAATTTACCCTCACCATTCACAACCACACGTACGGAGAGAACTGGGTAACCCTTATCCCAAAGGGTCCCAGGTACCGTTATGGGGGATACTTCCCTAAATCATAGAAGTAATGCCTACTAAAGAAACCCTACTTTCTACTATGTAGATAACCCTAAACCCTTAACCCTTAACGCTCAAACCCTTAACCCTTAAACCCCAAACCCTTAAAGCAACTGTGGGTATAGACTTGCCGACCTCTTGAACGGGAAGCCTGCAAACCTCGAAACAACCCTGTCCTGATCGGGATTTAGGGTTTAGGGGTTTTGGGTTTAGGGTTGAAGGCCCGCATATCTGGGATTAGACGGAGATGTTAGGCTCGAGCGGGCTTCTTTTTTCCACAGAGCTTGGAGGGTCTACTGTAGGAGCCGGAAAAAGTAACCGGACTAATGTTCCCTAGGTTTCATTCATCATGTCTTTCTCGGGCTTATATGAAAGAGTCCTCAGTTATGGGCTTTCTCTGGGGATCGCAGAACTTCCAAAGCTGTTTAGGATTTCTTAAAATCCTGGCATGAATTGAAAAAGCCATAATAAAGCACCCCATCGAGCGAAGGTTTAGGGGGCCTTAATACCTATGGTCCCCTACCCCCCACCCTCCCCTACCCCGCTAAGGCTCCCTATGATTAAAGGACAACCGAGGGTCCAAATGGCATAATTCATCATTAGGTACTTCGGACTAGGAGGGTAGTTTTATAGGGTAGTATTTGCTTATTCTGTACGTCGACCCTTTGGGGACCAGGAGGAAGAAGTAGTAGTTGGGCTGCAAGTAAGGTGGATTTGTAGCTACAGTCACCTACAGCTCCAATGAGGATATTCAACAGGACGACGGTTGTGCAGGGTCCAAGTAAACCATAAACTTTCCGCCCAGTGAGCCCAAACCCTAAACCCCAACTTCCTAAGCCAATTCTACATACCCTTCCGGACCCCGTGTACACCCCAGGGATGGGAGTTTCATCCAATACCGCCTGCTGCACCTGGACGGGACGAATGTTTTAGAGACGCGAGCTGCTGGGTCGAAATTTGTGGTAGTAGTGGTGGTGGTGGCGGTGGTGCAGTACGTAGCAGTCGCAGAAGCAGAAGCAGGCAGGAGCCGTAGCGGTAGCAGTAGCACTAGCACTAGCAGTAGAAGTAGGAGTAAAGGAGTATAGGAGTAGCAGCAGCAGCAGGAGTAGTAGTAGTAGTAGTAGCAGCAGCAGCAGCAGCAGCACCGGCAACAGCAACAGCAAAAGCAGCAGCAGCAGCGTCGTAGTAGTAGTAGTAGCAGCAGCAGCAGCAGGAGTAGTAGTAGTAGTAGTAGTAGTAGTAGTAATAGTAGTACTAGTAGTAATAGTAATAGTAGTAGTAGTAGTAGTAGTAGTAGTAGTAGCAGTAGCAGTAGTAGTAGTAGTAGTAGTAGTAGTAGTAGTAGTGGTAGTAGTAGTAGTAGTAGTAGCAGGAGTAGTAGAAGTAGTAGTTGTTGTTGTGGCAGTAGTGGACTGATTCCTGTATTTTGCTTTCGGATGTTCGATTATGCTCTCATCTATCTTCGGGGGCTTCATGACGTGCTTGCTCCACCACAGCAAAAGAAGCTCGGACAAGAAAGCACAATTCACACCTTGAGTTTCTTTCACAGGTCGCGGACGGCACATGCGACGGGCTCTTGTTGTACAGCAGAGCAATGAAATTCATGCCGTGGCGAAGCAATTATGAACTGGATACGACGGGTTCTTAGTGCTTAGCACAGCCTCAGCACAACCATGAGCTCTGTACCGTGCTGGATTGTGCCTTTACAAGTTGGTGGCCGCAGACAGCCCACCATGGGCCAAACTAGTTTTAATCTGCCAAAACTCTTGTGAGACGTGGCGGCATGAAAGCGAACTCGCCGCTGCTAAAGGCTAAAGGTTCAGCTGTCCCGGCATCGGTGGCTCGCGGGCTGCTTGAGCGTAACCCATCGCGAACAGAACAGACGAACCGAGCCTGAAGAAGCGCCACTCTTCAGCAAATGCGGCATCATTTTCATTTCGCACCATGCAATTTGCAGCGACCAAAGTTATTATTATGCTTCTGCAACAATTTGGCCGCACGAGTATTCTGAGTTTGCTTTCGACGAGCAGCTGCATCCAATCGAGTATGCATGGTAAAGCTGGCCGGCATCGCTTCATCATCTTAACTTTTTTCCGCCCAGTGGCGCTTCCTACTCTTTCCTCATGCACAGCACTTTTATCACATCCCGTGGGTGTGCATGCATGAAGCTAGTTCATTAAAGGAGTTGGGCCCGAGACTTCTAAATGCATACAAAAGTCTTTTCAGCACGACATGTGCAACATGAGCGCGTTGATATAACTGGCATGCCGGGTTCCTACCAACAAATCCCGAAAACCGTCGGAGCCAAAACTTGCCATGACTGCACGCAGCTCACTGGATATTTACAGTACTTTCGGCTTGCTGGTTCAATTCCGACCTCTTTGATTTCAAACTAGACAGTTTGTCCCCCAGCGACTTTTGGCCCGGAATGATATATGTTTCATCAAAACTACAAACGTGCTGCAATTTTTCTGGTTCACGCACTACCACGTTACCGTGACTTTGCTCCTGGCGCGGGGCGCCCAGAGAGCTCAGTAGTAGTAGTAGTAGTAGTAGTAGTAGTAGTAGTAGTAGTAGTAGTAGTAGTAATAGTAGAGTAGTAGTAGTAGTAGTAGTAGTAGTAGTTCGTAGTCGTAGTAGTAGTAGTCGTCGTCGTCGTCGTACTAGTAGTAGTAGGGGCAGTAGTGGCATTACTGGCAGTAGTTGACCTGTTTGGATTTGCGGCTTAAGGCGATGGGTGCGTTAAATCCTTCCGCCTTGGTTTAGCAGTCTGTTCCCTGTCGAGTTTGCAATTGCAGCTGCTGTCACAGTCTTAGGGCCTTAGACTCGGCAACTTCAGTTTAACGAAAGCGGGGCTCTGTGTTCTACTTACTCGTGGTATAAGAACCCCGTAGTGTGTACCACGTTATGCTTCAAGCTTTCCGGGCTTCTACGCTTGGTTTTATGTTATGTAGAAAAGCTGGACGAGCCTTTCTTTGAGCCTGGCAACCTAGTCAACGAGACGACAAACTGCAACATGATCATAGCACAAGGATTTTAGGATCAACTCGTACAGAGCTTGCTTGGGGTTCCTCTGGAATAGGTCAAATCAAACTTGATTTTTGAGGTATCTGCAAATTTTAAAACAGAGTTGCTTGGCACTTAAGTTATATTTCGTGTAAGTTATAGACTTATTACAGCCGTTGGGTATCCTGAGCCTGCAAGTACAGTCCCTACGCCCTAAATTCTAAATGCTAAATCAGCGCTGGCTAAGCTTCAGGTTAGACTTGAATGACTCACTAAAGCCAAGGATTTGGATTTGGCGCGCAAACGGTTTCATTGGATGAAGCAGATGACCAAAGTCTATTCGATGGCGTGCCTCAGAGATGACACCTACCAAGGTAGCCCATCCCACCGTCCGTTTCCTGTTCAAAAGTCTACTGGTAATTAACCTAAAACCGAGGAATCTGATACTTTGGCAAGAACATATGTATAGCCTAGAAGCCCCGTAAACAGAACCAGGAACTGCGGTACATAGGAGAGCTGTGTAGGAGCTTTATACCGGTTGCTGGAAGCCGTAATCTAGCGCGCGAATATTTACCAATTATCAAGATATAGTTACAGTTTAGCATTGCGCAATCTTCCCTCAACCCTAAACCCCGAAAGACAGTCCCTACCACGAATTTTGGGACCTATAAGCTCCTTTCTCAATCCTAGTACATGCAGACACCAAACAGTAAACCTTACCCTAAACCCGAAACCCGGCATAACATGACCGTCTGGGTTCCCTCTTTTCTTGGTGCCTGGGCTTTCCTCAATGCTGAGATAACGGTTTGAGGAACTAGTGGTTTAGCGTTTGAGGTTTTGGGTTTGTGCAAGTGCCCCCTTGTGGTCCCTACGTTTTAGGCTTCGCAACAGCATGTACACCCAAAGGCCTGTTCGAAATATCCAGGATTCATCATTAGCCGCCCTATAAGCCTTAGATGCATTGGTGTTCTTAGGCTTCAGGGTCGGAGCTTTTAGCAGTTCAGGGTGTGGTTATTCAATTTGCCGGAGGAAATTTGTGCCACTGGTGGAGGCCGAACTGCAGCACCGGCTCCATTGCAAGGCCTGCTGGAAGGTTCGGGGGTCGATTCACAGGGAGATGTGCATCGAAGGACGGAAGAGGACAGAGCGGTTTCGCAATGCGAACCGTTTGCTTTGGTTTCGACTTGGCCATTTTTTGCAAATGCAGGACGGCCTCAAACTGCATGGTGCTACAACCTGCTCTTCCCGGTACTTGGAATCGTTGGGAGTCTTGACCGGGGAGGCTGCTGGGTCCAAGAGGGCTCGCCGATCCGAAAGGGCGGAACTCCGCAGAGCGGAGACATCTGCGGCCCGGGCAGCAGCCGAGTCAGCACGGCTTCAGAGCAGCGCACAGGCCTTTTTGGAAGAGCTGCGGTCGTTTGCCCGCCGCACGTGAGTAAGTTTGGTGCCAGTATCGCTCGTGGTTTTGCTGGTTGCGGACTTGTGGTAGCTCCCCACAAACATAAACTGCCCAGGAGGGCACTGCATTTCGATGACGCGCTATCCAAGTCCCAGCTTCGCACGTAGCATGCATTAGGGCACCCATTTTGCGATTTCTGCTTCGCTCGTCGCAAAGCACTTTTTAAAACTGAAGTAATCATACGAAGTATTATTCAGATCGAAGGAGCCCTGAACCCTGGAAGCTGGACAAGGGCAAAACCCCAAAGCCATGACCGTTAAATCCCCATGAACTTTTAAACTCCACTACTCCTACACTTAGGTGTCCTCAGGATTCACTCTAAGCTTGTATTCCACTAAAACTCCGAGGGATTGTGTTTTTCTTATGGTTGTAACGCTTCAGGAAACTGCAAATCCGAAACTCGAAAGCCTTAATTGCCAAAGCTGGTTCCAGGTGCTATAGGGGGTTAAATAAATACTTATACTATTTGGGGGGTTCCTTGTTTCAATTCTAGTATAATGGGCCCAAAACCCTATCCTAATTATTAAGGCCCTTATATTAGTCACCCTCCCAGGTGCTCCAGTACATTCGGGAGCATGCGGCTTTGCTTGCTTTCTGATGTTTATGTCGCGGCTTTGGGTTTGGTGGCTAGAAACTGTTATTCTTGTTGCAATATGCAAGTTTTTGTTACATGTACATGTATACATAATGTTCATACTATCCTGGTTTCTATGTTGATGCCGTTGTTTGAGGGTGGTTCCTCAACCCTAAAGGTTGGAGGGCCGGTTTAGGGTTTAGGGTTTAGGGTTTGGAAAAGGGCAATAGTCCAAAACCCCCCTCACCCTCCAACCCCCCCCCTCCAAAACCAAAAATAGAAACCGTGAAGTCCCTAAAGATCTGCATTCCCCAACTTCTTCGGAGGAGCGGACATATTACAGGGTTCAGAATACATGGTAATAGTACCTCATCTTTAGTAGTCCCGGTTGAATATTCTAGTATACTATGCCCCAAAACCCTATTCCAGTTATTCAGCCCTAAACGCAAAACCCTAAACCCTAAAGCTCTTGGCTTGAAACGTGTTTTTACTCATTTACTAAAGCCCCGAAAGCCCAGGTACACCCTAACCCTGCGCCGTAACATGCAACAAAAGCCTTTGTACACCCTGAACCCTAAAGCGTCGTAAACTTTAACACCATAAACCCTAAACCGCAGCTTCGGGTTTCATACCGACCATCGTAGACGCCAATGCCATGTTTCGTTTAGAGTCACTGTAAATGTAGGGCCTGAATGTTTACCTTTTGTTAGGGCTCCTTCCCTAAACCGTAAGCCCTTGGGTCTCTAGCTATATACTTTTGCCACAATTGATCCCCTGCCCCCGAAAAGAAACTAGTCTAACTATTGAGGCGCACCACTGTAGATGCCGTACTTGGAGGTTCATGGGTAGCTAGAAGTAGGGTTATAAGTAGGATAACTATAGTTATATCCCATATTAGGGGGCTTATAACCCCACTTATAACTACCCTACTCCCTTAAAGAAGCCCTTAAAAGGAACCCTAAACCCTTATAACCCCACTTATAACTACCCATGAACCTCCAAGTAGGGAACCCTTTGAAGGAACCCTTTAAGGCCATAACACAATGATGTAGAAAAACCTGCCACAAAGGTTTAGGGTTTAGGGTTGTTCCGGGTGTAATTTGTGTGTTGCATTGTGTTGTAATACGTTACTTAAAGGTTATGTTGTACGATGCTGTATCATATTACACTATGCTCTACGTCTAGATTATATATTGTGTTATGGCATGTTGCGCCATGTTATGACATATCATGGTATGTTATGTTATGCTACATTATGTTGTGCTTTATTATGTTATGCGATCTTGCGTTATGTCATGCTTTGGTATGCTATGCCATGCTATGCTATGCTATGTTATGCTATGTTGTTGTGTCATGCAGGTTTGTGTTTTGTGGTTTTTAGTAAGATAATTTCAAAATATCATGTTTTATTGGATTGATTGCCTTATTTGTATATTACGTTACATTCTGTTATTCATATTACGGCCCCTATATCAGACAAGAACCCTAAGGAAACCTGGACAATTGCCAATATTATGCCTTAGGGTTCTTTTCATGTACCTATACCTATACTAGACTGCCCCCAAAAAAATGCTGTTCTAATTATTCAGGCCCCAGCCCTAAACCCTAAACCTCTAAACCCTCAACCCAGGTGGTGGTTTCCCGAAAATTCGGTGGACCTTATTTTGGGGTCCTCATAATAAGGATCTTACTGTTTAGGGTACTATATTCGGGTCCCTATTTTCGGAAACTCCCAGGTCCTAAACCTTGAAGCCGAAATCTAAACTTACCCTAGGGCCTGCGTGTAAACCCTAAGCATCCATCCCAACCCTAAACCCTAAACCCCTAAACCTTCACCGAGGTTGAGGAATCCATCTGGGTGGTTGCCAAAATTATGGTCCCTTTTTGGGTCCCTATTATGATACGGCACCTATTATTTAGGTACCCAACAAGGGACCTTAATTTTGACAACTACCCATCTAAAGCCTTAGCCCTAAACCTCAAAGCCTCGCCCCTGCGCTCCGTAGGAGCCATTTTTCAGGCAGCAACCCTGAACTTAAGCCATACAATATAAAACGCCATACTTAAGGTTTAGGGCTTTAGGGTTTTAGGGTTTAGGGTTTAGGGTGTAGAACGCCATTAAAATGTAAACCAAAGGGAGTATGACACATAGTGTTGTGATTATGGGAAAAAGGGCTTTGTAGACTGGCGCTCCCTAGAGCAAAAGTGCTATATTACCCCCATTCCATCTCAGCCCGGTACTCGATGCATCGCAATTGTCAAGTCAAAAGCTCTACTTAGGTTTACAAGTAACCTGAACCTCCAATCCAAAACCCTGCCTGTGGAACCCAAACCTACAGTTCAAAACACTTTTTGAGCGCTGAGCCCTGAAGCGCCCTTAGCCCGAAGCTCAAGACAAGTCAAGCCCCATGATCCTCCAATCCCAGGGAAAATCGCTCAACTTCAAGATCACGAAGGCCCTATAAACCCTAAATCCAAGAGCCGGCCTTTGCCGGCAACCTCAGGGGGTTTAGGCTGTCGAGGGTTTGGGTTTAAGTCCCATCTTGGATACTGCCCGCATAAAGATAACAGTCCATTAAAGGAATACTATTAAGGGCCTAATATATTTGTGTTATCAAATTGTTACTGAGTCCCATCCATACCCCGTCCATGGGGGTTTAGGGGTTCGGGTTAAGGCTCTGTAGATTTATACAGAACTGAGTATTATCGTCTGAATAATTGCCCAGAGAGCCCCATACCCCTTAATTAAGGAATATATGGCTTAAATTATATAGTGCATCATATTATGATTTAAGCTATATTCCTTAATTAAGGGGTATTGGGCTCTCTGAGTGGAAGATGTTGGGAGAAAGATTCCCATGTGGTCCCTTTGTCACCACACCAAAATGTACACCAATACGAATTACGAAGAACCATCCAGTTATCGGTCCCAAAACACACTAGTAGCCATTAGCTCGCTTCCCAATCCATGCCACCCACCCCGGTCGGTTAGGTAACTGCCTTCCGGTCCCTCGAAAGTCTAGGTTCCCGACGAAGACTACTTCCCTCCTTTCTCGTTCCTGATTCCTGAGCCACTTAAGGCACCGAGAATCCTAAACCCTAAAACCCTAGACCCTAAAACCCTAAACCCTGAACGCCCAGAATCCTAAACTCTAAACCCTGAACCCTAGAATCCTAAACCCCGAAACCCCCGAATCCTAAAGGTGAAATTCAGCTAGAGACAAAATGTTCCTGAGCACTCAACCAGACGCTGACCCGGCCCACAGCAAAACCTCTAAACCCTAGGCCCCAAACTATCCCCCAAAATACGAACCTGACCCCGAAAGATCGGCTTCCCTCTAAGGTTCTTCTTTTTGAAGCAACCTGGGTTTTGTGAGCCGCGGTTGGGGTAGGGGCTGAGGTTATGAGACATTGGGTTCTTGTACAGGAATTTCACTGCAGGTATTCTAGTACGAAGACCTTACCGAAAGGGTTCTCATTAATCAGGGCTTGAAATAAGATTATGCTACACTACCACACTATACTACAAAACACTACACTATACCACAGTATTATTCCAAATATACTACACTATACTACACTACACTACACTACACTACACTACACCAGCAGTATGCTATACTCTACTATGCTACGCTAACTTGGTTCTGGGGTCCATGGGTTTAGTTCGAGGTCTCAGCGTGGGGCTTCGCAGGTTTAAGGCAGGGCAGTAACTCAGCTGCGCAGGCCCCTGACGAAGAGCCGGGGTCCCAGTTTTGGGTTGACCCTAAGGGTCCATAGGACCCTATAATTAGGTACTCGGGTTTAGGAGAGTAGTTATGTAGGTTACAATTTTAAAACAGAGAAACGTTTATTGGGTACATGGACGCTTAGGGTTTAAAGGTTGGGGGTTCTCAGCCCTAAACCCCGAACGCCAAACCTCATCAATCCTGCGCACCATGCCCTTTCGATACTTTAAGGAGTTCAGGCGTTTGAGTTTAGAGGGGTGTGCCCTCGGGTTCAAACAACGATTCGGGGTCCAATATCGCGGTTTAAGGTTTAGGGGTTTAGGGTTTAGGGATAATGGCTACGACAGAACACCATTATTCCCGGGCTCCGTTCTTATATGCACACAATGAAAGCCCCAAAACCCGACTCTAAGTATCAAGGCCCCTAAGCCCTTAAACCCGTGTAGAATCCTTGTAGTAACCCTTCATATTCCCAACCCTAAACCCCAGACACTGAACCCTAGGCCCCAACCTTAGAGGATTTCGCTTGGCATGCAGAAAACTCATGTCGGTCTGGGAGTCTTGGATGCAAGCTTTCCCCAAAGGGTCCAAAGTACCTATATAGTAGAATGTAGGGTTTCTATATTAGGAGTTACTGTTATGATTTGGTGAGGCATCCCCCATAGCAGTACCTAGGACCCTTTGGGTTTTTGAGTAAAGTACTATACCCATAGGCTCTATCGTAGTTCCTTTTTGGGATTACCTTATTATAGGATCCAAAATATAAACCACAAAAAGGAACTACCATGGAGCCTCTAGGCAATTATAGGGTTTCGTTTAGAGTTTAGGGTTTTGGGGTTTAGGGTATATAGGGTCCTCAACATTTAAAAGCATCGGTTTGGGGAGGATTTATTAACCAAGGATTATACCAAGGAACCCAAAGGACGAAGAGTGGCCACGGGTCAGGTGTTTTTTGCATCAAGGACCTCAACCCCATCCCTAAGTCGCCAAAATTCTCACAGAGCCTGGGGCTGTGCATGTCGTATAAAATATATGCTTGAGCAACTGCGGGGCTCATCCAAAAAGGCATCTGTGCAAGGCGCAGAAGTTGAATGTACTCTAGGCCAAAGGCCAGCTGGCGGAGAAAGTCGTGGATACGTGGGCTGCCCTGAGGTCAAGAATGGAGACAACGAAGTTCATCAACAACTATATCGACCATAAACCCCAAAAAACCCTTCATCGAGCGGACCAGCTCCGGCTAGCTGCAGGTGGCCTGCGACAAGACCACGTCTGGCCTTGAGCTCGGAAGAGGAACCCAGAGAGCCCAATACCCCTTAATTAAGGAATATGGCTTAAATCACAATATGAATCCCTATATTAAACCATATTCCTTAATTAAGGGGTATTGGGCTCTCCGGGAATACGGGAAGAGCGAGAGGGCTCTGCCGTTCAAATTGCACCACCCTAAGGGTCCATGTACCCAAATACTATATACTTTGGCCTTAAAGTAGTCCATAAGGTACATTGGGGCCAAAGTATATACTAGTTGGGTACATGGACCCTCACGGCCGGGATGCCGCGAGTTGCGCGAGGAGTCCCTCAAGCCGAGAAGGCATAGCTTTCTGGTGCCCTAGACCCTAAACCCTAAACCCCAGCACGAACTGGCCCAAGTTCAAGTTGACGGAGCAGGATCGCAGGCAGCTCATCCCCGACGAAGGCGTGGACGCGGTGAAGGACGATTTAGGCAATCCCTAAGGGTCCATGTACCCAAATACTATATACTTTGGGCCCAATGTACCTATATAGGGACTACTTTAAAACGACCAAAGTACTTAGTATTTGGGTACACGGACCCTTGGGGAATCCTCTCAGTCAGACTTTGTATCATCTCAACCTCAAAAACTTGAAGCCAAAACCCGCGGCTAAAAAAAACCAAGCCCTACAACGCTGCCAACCCATACCTTGAGCAGATGACAAGAGCTCTAGAATCTAGATTCCTGCTAATGGAAAGGCGTTGTTTACCACAGTAGCGGTAAGGAAACCATGAGGAGTAGGATTAATGGCATGCCTCTACTCTAAGTCAGGCAAGCATGACCCCAAGTCTCGCACAATTCAGGTCTGTATCTACATACGCCCATATATGCCTACCTGCCTGTCTACCTACTGCCTACCTATACCTATCTACCTACTACATGCGCACATACATACACACACATACATACAAACAGACAGACATGCAGACATACAGACATGCAGACATATATATATATATATATACACATAAAATAGTCATCATTAATGTGCTATTCTCTTATTTCACTCTATATACTTTAATATAGACTATTCTGTTCTGTTCTTTTCAGTACATATATATATATATACATATGTATAGAGAGAGAGAGAGACATGCCTCAGTTTTTAAGGTTTAGAGTGCAAGAATGATTTCGGGCCTTTCATTTTCAATATTAGGGGGATTTCGGGGTGATTTTAAGCTTGATTTTCCGAAATTCGAGTCTTCGGATTTCTACTGCTAGGCAAGGGTACGCATCTAAGTAAAAGAGTGGGATCGCTCTCCCAGGCTAGGTGTATTCGAGACAGCAGTGTACTCCAGTCAATGACCCCGTAGCCTGGCGCAAACCAATCCGCACCCAATTGCGCACCCAATCCGCACCCCGCTGCCTAGCCTGGGAGAAGCCGGACTGAGAGGAGTACATTGCTGTCTCGAATCGGCTTAGCCTGGGAGAGCGATCCCATGCTTTTCGGCTCATGTGCACCCCTGCCTGGGAAAGCAAACTTCTAGACGGCAAAACCCCGAAATTCCCACATCCGGACTCCCTCGGACGCCGTGTTCCTGCTCCAAATGTCCGAGTTCCAATTCCGGAAACGTGGTTTGGCCTGGTAGTTCCAATCGCATCATGCCGATCCTACCTGGGCCCTAATTCAACACGCCTTTAAATCTACTCATTCTGGAACCTTTTGCTCGAAACTGAAATTTTTTTCGGCCGGGGAATTCTTCATATTAAGGGGGGATTCATTAAACGGATGAAGGGATTATGAAGTATAGTCCAAGACCCAACTCGTATCGTCGGAACCACTATGTGTGATGATGCAAAAGGTCACAGATGAGTTGAGTCAAAGCGCAAACCCAAACTCAAACCTGGCAATTTCGATCGAAACTTTGCTCAACTGACAAGTGGATTTAGTAAGTAAGGGTCTTAGCTGCACACTGACGAGTCACTTCACTATATAGTTGCCTTAATCTCGCCAAGGCCCTGGTCGTTTAAGTAAGTCTAGGGATCAAAATAGCCCAAAAGCCTTATAAGGTATGATCTTTGGGCCCAAATGCCTTAATATATGAGTCCTTAGATCCCTAGGGTAAGTCATGCACCCTGAACCGGTCCGACCTTTCGCATCTAAGGGGAGTGGAGTTATCGCCCGGTTTGGGTTGGCATGAAGTCGAGTGGAGAGGCACCGCGCACCGTGGTTCGGGATTCAGGGTTTAGGGTTTAGTTTCGGCTTGGGGGTTCAGTGCAAGCATAGGTCCAAAACAGCAGAAATCCACATCATGGTCATGCCAGGTCATACCTTACCAATACTGCCAGTATAGGAATCATGTTTGCGCGATAGCTGGTGCTTTGCCTGCAGTGGGTAGCCAGTGCGAACTCGACATGCTCAGGGATGATGAGCGTGCAAAAGCCGGGGCGTAGGATTTCCCAGAGAGCCCCTAATCCCCTTAATTAAGGAATATAGCTTAAATGATCATAAGAAGCCCTATATAATTTAAGCCATATTCCTTAATTCCCTTGTGGAACCCTTATAGATCCGTTTAAGGAGCCCTTCAAGGAACCCTAGCTATTCTTTAATTAAGGGGATTAGGGGCTCTCTGGGTTAGGGCTTCAGTTCGCATATCATGTGGACCATAGGATGGTATCTTGTGCAGACTGCAGCAGCGGAATGCTACACCCTAGCACCCTAAACCCTAAACCCTAAAGAACTAAACCACTTCTGAAGAAACACAGTCTGGGGTGTGACTGTGATACATCTTTTGTTTACGTGCTTTCAGGTAGCCCTCGCAGCAGAACATGGCAACGATCTCAGTCCCGTTTAGACGGTCGGCATGTCATACAAGTGCAACATGAGTACCCAGACAGACTGTATAATGCGTGACAGACAGCAGTACTTTTAGATAGGTCCACCTACGGGTAAGTCTTCATGTTATATGCATAGTTGTTTCTGGGCAGTTTGGCAGGTCAGCTTACCATGTCAACAAGCTGTTGTCTTATGACCGGGTGCTGTTGTCGTGCTTGTGGGTGTTTGCTTTTTTCGTAAAAATATAAAAACAATTATTCTTGATGTCTTGCGACCGTTGAACTACCGAGGTGAAGGGATGGTCTTGGTCACGAGGTAAGACCTATCCTTAAAACCCCTTAACCCCTAGAACCTTAAACCCGAAAGCACTAAACCCCTAAACCCTAAATCCGTCAACCATAAAGCCTGTGCCTGGGGCTCCAGTCTTTAAGGTCTTCGAGTTGTGGGTTTGGGGTTTGTAGTAGGGTGGGAAGCCACACGCTGCAGAGCTCGCAAAATCATTATTTCGGAAGTTTGATTGCGTGGGTTTTAGGGTTTAGGGTTTTGTAGTTCATGTAATTTTTCAGTCATGAGATCACCTTCGAAACCTAAACGCTAAGCCCTAAACCCGAATCCCGGTTTTGACAACCCTCTGATGTCACCCGTCAATCGGCAACAACCAAGTAAGGTACCCCAAGCTGGTTGCCTCTGCAGGCGGTTGCTTCCAGGATCCCGCAGTAGCAGAACACAGGGTGTAGGGTTGAGGGTTTATGGCACCTTGATCAGCAGAACTAAGGCTTTGGGGTCTTTTTGTGGTGTTACAGTGTGTGTGTGTTTGTGTGTATATAAATAGATGTGTCTGTAGGTGACGGCAGTCAGAGCATAGATGCTCGTTTCCACACGATGACCACAGGCAGAGAAATAATGTAACTACTTGGAAGTTCATGGGTAGTCATAAGTAGGGTTCACAAGTAGGATGACTATAGTTGTAACCCAAATCAGGCGACTTATAGCCCCACTTATAAATATAATTACCCATGAACCTCCAAGTAGGGTGTAGTCTAGATCGAGTCTACACCTGAAAGCCTACGACGAACAGACCTTAACCGGCAGAGAACTACCCAATATTGTTTAAATTCCTCTTTATACTCAAGCCTAAGCCACATAGACCTTAGAACCAAGACAACTGCAACCCCAAACCCTAAACCCAAACCGTAAACTCCCCCCCAGAATCTGCGACATACTCTTCATACCTTCTCGCAGACATTGTCAGGTGAGCTACAGATTCTTGTCATGGAGCGCCTTTCAGGCTATCGGTTTAGGGTTTAGGGCTTAGGCTTGTTCTCTAAATCAGGGTCCTTCTAGGTCCCCAAACTAGTGCGGCGCCCTCATAAACAGGACCCTAAAACGGGACCAGGATTTCGAGAACTACCCATGTAGTAGCCTTATAGAAACCCTATAGAAACCCTTATAGATCTCTTTAAGGAGCCGCCCATGTTTTGTCTAATGGGAGGAGATGGACTTTCCTCAGCAGATCCGAGGGATTTGGAGAGTAGTATAGGAGCCTAAATAATTACCTATACTGTCTTGGGTGTTCCTTGTAAAGGGGTCTATAAGAATTTCTACAAGGGATCTATAAGGGTACTATGATATGGGGGCCTTGATAATTACCTATACTATTTTGGGGGTTCTTTTTTATGATTATTATAATGGGCCCCACAACCCTATTCTAATTATCAAGGCCCCTATAATATGGATATAAGTATGGCGACTGGAGCTATTGTTCCTTAGCCTGTCAATTGAGGCGCTTGTACCCTGACCTACTTAGTCCAGGCTTTGTTGCCTAAACCGAGTTGTTCCAGCATGTTAAGGCCAACACCCTTAAACCTAATGCCGTAATCACATAGCCTGTGTCGGGAAGTCCTGGCCTAACAGCACAGGTTTCGTGGCTTTTGGGTCTTTACGGCGCAAGAGACTGGTCCCAATTTCAGGGATTTAGATTGAAACCGGAATCTGGTGTCGGCATAGTCGGTTATTGTTCAGGTACAGACGTGCACCGTCGGTTGGTGATCGTGGTCGAACCAGGACGAGACGTGAGTCACGTGGCGAAAATCTGGACCTTAAAAAAGTTCTGTGGACATCTAAAAATATGAGAATCGGAACAAGGAACCTGCAAAAGGTGGATATTTAGGGCCTAGGTGTGCATGCCCCGCATTTCGCTAGACCCTTCAAGATCTCGCAGAAACACCCCGGTGCCCGATTTGTGTTGAGCCCTAAATCCCATGAACCTGCAAGCTTTTAATCCCTACACACTTTAAGCCTTAAACCCACAACCTTTGAAAACAAAAACCTTCAAAGCCTAAACCCAAAGCTTCACGGGCACCGGATTCGCCCGAAGCTCTGCCCGAAGTCCTTTGAGGTTAAACCCCCGGAAGCCCTGTGTCGACCTAGGAATCTGTCCCTAGAGTAGAGATATTAGGGTTTAGGATAGAGTTGTGCATAAACTAGATTCCGTAATCTTTTGACCAAGGTGTATAGGGCTCTCGCGGTCCAAGCCAAAGCCGTTAAGACATTACAGGGTTGAGGGGTTTCGGGTTTGGGTTAAGGGTATAAGGGGTTTAACGGGTTAGGGTCTACGGTTTAAGGGCCACGCAAGCCTTTCATGGCGGGCAGTTGCCCGTTGGGGCCCATAGCGCAAGGTTAGTTCCTGTGCAAGCTCGGCACCAACCCTAATGGTCAATGTGCCCAAACATTATATGCTTTGGCCTTATACAGTACGTATATAGGGACTACGTTAAGGCCAAAGTGTATACTATTTGGGTACATGGACCCCTATGGCAACCCGAATGCCCTAAGCTTTTTGATCCCGTCAGCCCTCAGCCGAAAGCCCTCGAACCTTAAGCCTTACAGACCTTAAACCTGAATGTTTGTTTCGCTTGCTTGCCGGCGGCAAGAGAGGTTGTTCATGGCTCGGAAAAAGAGAAAGTGCTTTTGATGCTGTGCATCTCCATATTCTGCTCGGGTATGGGTTAAAACTATAGTTATCCTACTTATAACCCTGCTTATAACTATCCATGAACCTCCAAGTAGGGTTAATAAACCTGGCCCCGAAAAGAAGGGAACTTCACTGGGAGTTGGCTTCAGGTTTAGGGTTCAGGCGGGGAAGGGGCACCTTGCAACCTCTGGAGGCCCTAAACCCTAACCCTAAACTCCTAAACCCTACTGTTGATGGACAAAATCCTGCATTACTTTAAGGACCCTAAACTATGGGAATTATGGTATATTCCTTATTATGGGTAGTGCAGGATTTTGTCCATCAGCCGTAGGACAAGACTCCCCTTTTCAAGAAACGAGCTTCCACAGCCTGAAAGGGGCATTCAGCAACAGGCGTGGCCGGGGGTTCGTCGAAAATCTAAGACCATGCATCCAAAACCGGGTATATAATGACACTATATGAGACGGTTTAGAGGGTTTAGGGCTCAGGACTGAGGTTATATAATTATAATACTAATAGAGTTGTAAAATTCATTAACATCAGACCCGGCAGTTCCAAACTCAGTCTAAGCCATGAAGTACACAACCGGCGCTATGGATCCAATACCCAAAGTCGCTGTGAACCCTAGAACCCTAAACCCTAAACCCCCAAAAAAAGAACCCTAAACCCTCCATGAGGCCCTGTCCACCCGACATATCTGCACTTAGGTCTCCCAGTGGGCATTTGCTAGTCCCCCTTGCGGTCTTAGGTTCCATATAGAACTACCCAATACTCAAGGCGATGCCCTTGTTGTTCCTAAGTTACTGGAGATCCCAGCTAATCAACTACCCGCAAGGGTCCATGTACCTATCTAGTGTATACTTTGGCCCTAAAGTATCTAAAGAGGGGCTACTTTACGGCCAAAGTACGTACTACAAGTACATGGGCCCTTCGACAAAGCTGTACGGGGCCTTATGTCGAAACCCTGCCAACTCCTGCAACTCAATGCTCCAAACCACGTGGGGGTTTCCGAAAATAGGGGACGCCAATAAAGTACACTAAATTGTAGGATCCTTATTATAAGGACCACCAAATAAGGTACCCCTCATTTTCGGAAACCCCCATATCCTCCAACAAACTAAAGCTGCAAATGGAAGGACCCCCAGGTGAAAGCCTTAGGGGTTCCGGGTCAGGGTTTGTTTAGGGTTTAGGCGGTTTAGGGTTTAGGGTTTAGGGTTTGGGGCGGTTTAGGGATCCAAAACAGCACAAATCCAAGCACAAAGCCGCGACAAGTCCTCTCAAACTGCAAAGGCATCCGCGAGTTCCTCGAACTCTGCCGTGCAACGGCTTCTCTGCTTGATCAATTACGCTTTAAGGGTCCCGGGGTTCCGGATAGGGGGTTCTAAGGGTGTCCCCTACTAAGTTAGAGGTGACCTTTCAGTTGCGGTTTGCTTCAGGCATGTAGGGCAGTGTGGGTTTAGTCATAGGAACCCTAAGGGGGCTAGGGGGAAGGGGGGTAGGGGGCCTGTATGCCCACAAAAAGGACTTAATAAGGCCTAGTTAAGGAAGTATAGTCCCCTCCCCCCTCCCCCCTAGCCCCCTAAGGGTCCCCATGATTTAGGTTTGCACAATTAGGCTTTAAGATTCAAGGCTTTGCAGGGTTGCACAACAAGGTTGAACGGCTTTGGGCTCAGGGTTTATCTGTAGCCGCAAGCGAAGGCGCTGTTGAATACATGAAAAGAAGAACACATCTCTAACTTTTAGTCGAGAGGTCTGAACAGTCTGTAACAGAACCTCCTTCTAGTCTCTATACACCGATGCCTAAACAACAGCAACAAGTTAGTGATTCTGACTATTGAGGTCCCCCTGTCGTGCAATCATGTAAATAATATAATGGCCTAGATAATGACCAATACTGTTGTGGGGGCTCCTTATTCTAACTCTGGTATAATGGGCCCCAAAACCCTATTCTAATTACTAAGGCCCTTACACTATGCCCCCAAAGCCCCAAAACGTCTGGGCACAGGGTTTCTCGGATCAGCCCCTTAAGTCCCACCGATCGGGAAAGGTTCAAAATTCAAAAGCTTGAGGCTAAGCAATAACCTGTGTTTGTCGTTTAGGGTTGTGGGCAGGAGCTATCAACACTGAACACCCGCTAAATCCTAAACCTGAAACCCTAAACGCCAATAGTTCGATGCAGAAGGTCTGAGGCCTGAATAGGTATTACTGGTATCCCCTTGTCGCCTCTATGGAGTCATTACGCATAGTGTCCATTGTAGTTTCCTTTTTGTTTATGCAATAAAACGGAGCCTGTATTTAATTGAGGTAGCTGGAAGTACTCCAATGGAGACTATGGACAAATGCCAAAAGCCCTACTCTAATATTCAGGGTTTGTACTGCCTGTATTGTTAAATCGTCTGGACTTTGACAGCAGATTATAATGATTGTAATCGGTCCCTTGGTTGGTGTCATAAGTAGACGGGACTGTATAGACCCGTACTAAGCCCCCTGACCCTTCGAGCAATGGCATATATACCTTGTTTATCCCCTTCCCTTGAAGCCCTCTTCCCTCAACCACGCCCTAGAATGCCAACGGGCAACCGGAAGCCCTTAACCCCGAAACCCTCAAAGCCACCCATAAGTCAACTTCAAGGGCACGAGAGTGATTCAAGACCAGCTTGCAAGCCTGTTGGGCCTATATAAGTGAATATAGGGGCCTACATGATTACCTATACTATTGTGGGGGGTTCCTCATTATAACCTTATATTATAAGACAATCGGCCCCAAAACCCTACTCTAATCATTAAGACCTCTGTATTCGGCTTATTTTTCAAGTTTAGGCTTTAAACTCGTAGGAGGAGGTAAGAACAAAGCCTCCCGTTCCTGATTCCAGACATCTCTTGACCGGAAGGGTCCTAAGCACATATATGCAGGATGCTTGCAGGGCATAGTAGCAACTTCTGGTATAGACACGACACCTCGTATGTACGATTTAGGTATCTAAGACCCTAAGACCCTTTGCTAAATTTGCGAAAAATATCAACACACATCCAACCACACGACCAAGAGACGGGCCCGAAATTCACCACAGTTCCAAACCCGTACAAACCTGTTGCCGATCATGAATACACATCACTCGTCCTGCAGCTGCGCCCCAATAAAGAGAAAAGCCTTGAACTCCAAAACCTAATCCCCAAACCTTCACCCTAAGCCCCACACCTGTATCTACAAAATAGTCGCTTATGGCTCCTTAATTATAGGGTCTAACACATAAAACACAAGGTAAAGCTATACTAACCCTATGGAAATAGGGCCTAAAAGACCATCCCCATTATGGTTTTGGGGACCTAATTCCATAATAGTAGTTTATATGGACCCTCTGGGTAACACGGGGTCCGACCGACCCCTAAGTCCCCCAAGGCCCCACCCAGGGCCCGAGTAAGAACCCCCAGAACCTTCAGGCCTCAATTCCCCAAAATCCGAAAGCCTCATAATATAGGGGCCTACATAATTATCTATACTATTCTTGGGAGTATAGTAGAATATACCCCGCCCCCCCCCCAAGAAAAAAAAATATATATATATATATATATTCTAATTATTAAGGCCCCAATATTAACCTCGATCGAGCCCCCAACGCAACTTCTAAACCCTTGTGAACCAAACTCCGCTCCTTAAAGCCCGCACCAAGCCCTATAAACCTTGGGTAAACCGTATTTAAACCTTAAAGCCCAGACCATAAACCACAAACCCCAAACCCTACACCTTAAACCCCAAACCTCGACCCCCTAGGCCACCCTAAACCCTAAACCCTACACCTTAAACCCCAAACTTCGGCCCCCCAGGCCCGAACCCCAAACTTCAGCCCCCAAACTCTGAACTCCTGAACCCGGGAAGCACCAGCACTTAAGCCCCAAGAGCACTGAACACGAAGACCCGTAAGCCCTGAGTTATAGGGTTTAGGGTTCAGGAGTTTAGGGTTTAACCCTAAACTTCCTAAACTTAAACCCAAAACCCCAACATCCAAGACCCTAGACCCCTGTGCCCGCAACGGCTGGAAGTCCAAAACGCCAAGCGCCTGAGCCCGAAAGCCCTGGGCGAAGGCACCTGAACGGCCTCCGAATCCTGAGGACAGAGAGGACTGACGAGCTGAACTATAAGGTAATAGGCAGAGCTTCGCGATAGGTGCGGCACAGATACCAAGGACAGCGTGACCCGTACAGATCTTCCTCGTGAAGTCAGAATTCAACGCAAAGTACCTAAAGTCTCCATTGTAGTTCCTTTTTTTGGTTTAACCAAATATATAATTAGGATCCTATAAGGTAACCCCAAAAAGGAACTGCAATGGAGACTATAGGTATAATCAGTCTTCGGCCCAAGCAGTTCAGTCCGAGACTCAACCGGAAGCATAGTTGGAGGTTCATGGGTAGTAAAAAGCCCCCTTATATCCTTATATGGGTTAAATCTATAGTTAACCTACTTATAACCCTACTTATAACTACCCATGAACCTCCAAGTAGAGCCTTAAAAAATCCCTAGACCTCTAAAGCACTCAGAATAAAGCCTTCAGCCCCACAAGCTTGAGGTAACTCCATTAAGAGGGGGTAACTTCAAAGCTTTGTGTTACTTGCTTAGACTTGTCCCCTCTGGTGCTTATGGTTTCATGTAAGGGATCTGAAAAACCCGCTTAAGCCCAACATAGGTACTTCACGGCCAAAGTATAAATATGTAGGTACATGGACCCTAAGCCCTAATCTCTATAGAGCCCATATAGAACCCTTCAAGGGGACCCTTAAAGGAACCCTTAAGGGAAGGCTTACCTTACCTGCGGTCCATCGTCCCCGAGAGTCGTGGATGCGAAGTTTGCTAAACCTACTTAAAGCTTTCATGCCTGTGGAGGGTTTCGGAGTTTAGGGTTGACGTCTGGTTGCAACCGAACTTCGACCGAGGGCCGTACATATTATATATATAATATGTATATATATATATATGTATGTGTGTTATATATAGTTATGTATATACATCTAAAAGTATGTGTGTATATGTGTATATCTTTCTGTGCATACATGTACACATACTGTTGATGGACAAAATCCTGCATTACCCATTATAAGGAATATACCATAGTTCCCATAGTTTAGGGTCCTTAGGGTCATGCAGGACTTTGTCCATCAACCGTAGGTCTATAGAAATTGGGCCCAGCTGACCAGAAAGAGGCCCCAAACCCCACGCTACGAGTGCTCCAACCGACGTTTGGTCAACGATAGCCACTTCGACCCCCTAAACCCTAAACCCTAAACCCAGCTTCGTTTTGCTTTTCATCCGCTTGAGAGTTTCATCGCAGCAAGTTTACATGTAGCACATAAGTTGTTAGCAAGGGTTGGGATACCGGCGAGAAAGGATCACGTAAGTGAAACCCCAGCCCAACTGTTCGAAAAAGCATCACGCGAAGCTTTGGGTGCATTATACCCTGAACCTAGTTCTTGTTGATGCCTTCGCTGCTTTGGCCTTTAAGCTGCGCCAGGAGCCCCGGCAGCAAACGCCAAAGTTCTGGGTACAGGACCACGGCTGCCGATAAAAAACCTACATGAACTAAAGAAATAATTTGCAACATTAACCAAATTCTGTAGGGTTCCTTTATAATTACACTTAAATAATTCAACAAATGCACCCAAAACCCTGTTCTAATTATTCAGGCCCCCGTATTCGGGTTCGTGGTTTCGGGAGTGTAGACATGGTGCTTCGGAGCTCCGGCGTCGGGTGTGAGGGTGTGAGGGTTTAGGGTGTGAGGGTTTAGGGTTTGGGGTGTGAGGGTGTAGGGTTTAGGGTGTGAGGGTTTAGGGCTTGAGGGTTTAGGGTGTGAGGGTTTAGGTTTAGGGCTTGAGGAGGTGCGAGGGTTTAGGTTTAGGGCTTGAGGAGGTGTGAGGGTTTAGGGTTTAGGGTTTTCGATGCATGGAGGTCGCAGGTGAGGGCTGAGGGGTTCGGAAAGCACAGCGCCTGTGTGTTGGGTGTGGGTTCAGGTTTTTGCGTCTGGGGTTTGGGGTAGTACCTTAAAACCCTGAAGAAACTGCCTTTTTACGGACTTATATAAGGAAATCATAATAAGGAACCCTAAAAAGGTAGGTTCTTCAGGGTTAAGGTAGGTAGGGTTTAGGGGTTTCAGATTTTGGAACCAGGTTCTGGGTTGCTTGGATACCTCACTCGTCCCACCAAGTTATACGATAATACTATAATACCATAATACCAAAATACTATAATACCATAATGCTATAATACCATAATACCATAATACTATAATACCATATTACTATAATACTATAATACCATAATACTATAATACTATAATATACTACTATACTATTATACTATACTATAAGTAGTCCGTGACTTAGATGTTGTCATGCGAGCTGCAGGTTAGACCTCTACACGAAAGCCACCAACTAGTTTTGATGCGAAGCAAACGAAACCGAACCGGCACTTATATCCCACGTGATGCCACGAAGTGAAGTTTGAAGCCCCCAATCTCAACTCCTAGCCCAACCCCAAACCCTACATCTTGAATCCTAAATCCCCCAGCCTTCGTAAATATAAAGACCAAATTAGTATACCCCCCCAAAACATATCTGACGGGATGTTAGGGTCGATGGGCTCGCACCCCTGAAAGACCCTTGCACTGTAAGACCCAGTATGATAGTCTATAAGGTCGCAGGGTATATACGGCTTAGGGTTACCATTGTATAGCAAGAGCCGTAGTTCAACAAACTTGCCAGCCAAGCCCGCTAACACCACATAACACCCTTACAGCGCAACCTAAAGCCCTGCTAAGGGCACATAAAGCCCTAAGCCCTTAAACCGTGAACCTAGAGCTGTAAACCAATGAAGCCTAAACCCCAAACCCTTGAGCCCTAAACCCTGAAGGGTTTAGGGTTTAGGGTAAGCCTTAAACCCCAACCCGAAAAAGATCGAAAGACATCCTTGCGAGGAGCTCGTCGAAAAAGCGATTCGTGGCAGGGCGGCAGTTTTGACATCACAGGGTGTCAGGGCTTTAGGGCTTCGGGTTTGCAAGCTGGGGCTTAGGGTTGGGGCCTAGGGTTTAAGTTTGAGGTTCAGGGACAGGGATTGGGACTTAACATCTAGCTGTTCTCGGTTTCGCGCTCCCTTCTTAAACTAAAGAGTAAGAACTGCTCTTCACGTGTCTACCTGGGAAATAGGTCTCTATGGGCATTCAGGCATTGCGCTGTCTTACGGGCAAGAGCTAGAGCTCGAATTCCACCTTGTACTGATATTGGGGCGCGGATAATTGCCTACATACACTGTTTTCGGGATCCTTATTGTGTTTTAGGATAATCTACCCCCAAGCCTCTGATTGTTAAGGCTTCTGCACTCAAGATCTTCAGTTCGATGTTTGTTCAGTGAGGTGTTTCGGTATGCAGTGTAGGGTTTAGGCCTGCGGGTCGTTCTGGGCGTTTTGATGCGAGGCCTTTATTTAGCTCACCTTGCCCCCTAAACCCCAAACTCCAAAATCCAAGGCCCCGAAACTCTTACAGAGGGTCCGCGTCTCTCAGGAGAGGAGGAAGAAGCAGAGCAACGGCAAAGTCCGCCAGACGACTGGAGCAAGATGGACAAAGAGGAGGCGGGTTTATTCCCTCAGTGTAGGATTTAGTTACGTGTAGGCCATTTTGGAGTTAGGTTCGCATGCATTAATCCAAGCTTTGGAGTGAGGTTTGCGGCTTAAAGAAATTATAGTTTTGGGGGTTCGGGATTTTCGGAGTGAGGGTTTTAGGGTGTTAAGAAGAAGCAGGGTTATGAACTGGCCGCTTCTGGCAATAACTACACGCTACCCTCTGCAACCTGTTTTGGTCTCACGAGGGCCTTGCAGGGGCGAAGGGTTGTGGCTGGCGTTTACGGGTGGATCTAGCGACTTATGTTATTTTTGGTTCAACCCTGAAAACATTCGCGTCGCTCCCATCAAACAGAGAAAACCTAAAGCCTCAAACCCCAAATTCGCTAACTCCCAAGTCCTAAGAAAATTAGCCCTAGATATCCCGGATAACGGTCAAATCTCGAAATCCTAAACCCGTAAACCCTGAACCATCAACCCTAAACCCTAAACACCTAACCTGAACCCTCATTGAGTGCTTGTTGGTTAGCCTCCTGAGCGACCCTCGGCCATGTCTGGTAAGCGAGGCTCGTGGGCCCCAGAGAGCCCAATACCCCTTAATGAAGGAATACGGCTTAAATCATAAGATGAAGCCCTATTTCATATAAGCCGTATTCCTTAATTAAGGGGTATTGGGCTCTCTGAGTATGGGGCAGTGGCTCATGGGGCTTGGCGACAGAGCGAAAATGCCCGCAAAAGGCAAACTCCTTCGCACCAGGAGGCTGAGAACCGGAGTGGCCGCTTGCTACAGGAGGTTAAAGCAGAGAGAGCGGCAAAGGAACGGGAGACTCTGTGCAAACAACTTCTTCAGGCAGGGGAGGGGGGGGAGAGGGGGGAGAGGGAGAGAGACAGAAGGGGAGAGCAGGCACCTGGCAAAAGCCTTCAAGCCATCTCGTAATACTTTCAATTAACCCTTAAGAACCCTATAAATCACCTTTGAAATCCCTGTAGAGAAAGCATTAATCCTTAACATTAGAACTGCAAATCTAAGACCCTAAACTCCATGAGACCTAAACCCCAAACTCCCTGACCCCTAAACTCCCTGAATCCCTGAACCCTAACCCCTAAACTCCCTAAGCTCTAGACCCTAAACTCTAGACCCCCTAAGCCCTCAACCCTGAACTCCCTGAGCCCTTAACCCCAAACTCCCCAAACTCCCTGAACCCTTCCTTAACCCCAAATAACCTACCTTTTAAGGACTTATGTAAGGAAATCAGAATAAGGAACCCTAAAAAGATAGGTTCTTTAGGGTCCAGGTTAACCCTGAAGCGAGCCCTCGGCCAGCCATGGAAGGCAAATGAGAAAGGCGCGAAGCGCTTGGGCCCGGCTCTTGGTATCATAGGGACGTAGGGGGCCTTAATGCCCATAATAAGGACCTCCTGTTTAAGGGAAAAAGTCCCCTACCCCCCTCCCCCCTACCCCCCAAGGGTAGGGTTTAAGGGTTTTAGGGTGTACCAAATGATTGTAGGGTTTAGGGTTTAGGGCTCCATTATTGTGTTTGGGGCTTGTTATGGTTTCAGTAGGGGCTCTATTTAAGTAATATTCGTATCCCCCTTGTAGTCAGTTTTTATATAATCATAGTATAGTGCACCAAGACGTTTTTTCTTGCATAGATAGTCAGATGCATAACTACATTTTTTCATTCATCCATCCACATACACATACACATGCACACATACATAGACATAGACATATACATAGACATATACATACACATATGCCTTTATATGGTTCTTGAAGAGCCTCAGAGACTGGCGCCTGAATATTTGGTGACTATTCACTGGGGTTTCCCAGAGCCTTTCTCGCCTAAAGTTCTTCAATGTTCTAGTATAGATATCTCGGCATCTATACTAGAGGGTCCATATACACTACCTATGGAATTAGGCCCCCAAAAAACATCCCTATTTTGGTTTTGGGGACCTAATTCCAGAATGGTAATGTATGTGGGACCCTCTGGGTATACTAAAGATTTAAGAACTTTGCGTTTATGCCTTCAGGACTTCGGGTTTGACGATTTAGGGCCTGGGGTTGGTGGCTATGGGTTTAGGGGTTGTGGGGCAAGTTGTCTTCATTTCGGCTGCTCGGCGACTACACACTTCGTGAGAGCTAACGGTGTTCGGGGGGACCACTCGGACAATTGTTTCATCGACCTGGTGGTGCAGCATTTGCTGGGACCAGCTGGGAAGTTGCCACGGCATTACAAGACAGCCCGTGCTTTAGACAACCTAGTTGAACGGCAACGGAACGATGGGCGTGCTCTCGGGTTGCCTTGGTTGGGACTGGCGCTTGCTGGAAATCAAATCTTGTATCAGGTTTATCTTTCGGTTCTATTGACTAAATTACATAGGGTACCCTTAATCAGTCATGCTGTCGTTTGCATTCCATGCGCCAGAACCCCCTAGCCAGTCCAACCTATTCTCGCTAAGCAAATTCCGCCAATCTTATAAGGGCTTTAGACGGCCTTACAGACCTCTTGATAGGATTTCAAGAGGGCTTTCACGGGGCCGTAGAAGGGCCTTCTAGGTTTTGCACCCAGGAACCGACACTGAGAGATCCAAAATCTACACCCAACCTTGGGTGACGCCTCAAATTGAGAGTACTTGAAAGCTGGTAGAAACATCAGGAAGATGTTGAACAGGAGAACCTCAGTACTTAGGCTTCCGGGCCTTAACTTAGTCCTCAACCCTAGAGCCAGAGAGCCTTAGAGCCCTAGCGCCCGAAACCCTCAATCGGTTGAAGGCTGCAGGTTTCAGCGTTTTGGGGGTGAAAGTCGCTTGGGGTCTCGTATAGAGGTCCGTAGTACGTATACCTTGTAAGTATAGTATAGTACACTTACATTCCTATTCTATAATTATTAAGGCCCCTACTTTGGTTTGCGGCTGAGATGTCTATGGGCCCCTTGCTTTAGAACCTGGAGTTTTGCTGAGGATGGGGCGACGAGGAAGAAGATTACTACTATGACTATTGCTCCTGTTCTGAGACCCCAAACCCGATTGAGACTGAATAGGCCCTACTGCAAGCCCGAACGCTAAACCTGAACCCTAAACCCTAAACCCTAAACCCCAAACCCGAAACCCTAAACCCTAAACCCTAAACCCTAAACCTGAATCCTATCCCTGAACCCCGTGTTCAGTGGTTCGATGCTCCAGGCTTGGACTTTGATCCACTTGCGCCAAGCTGATGCTGCCGCAGCCTCCATTCATCGAGGCTGAACCGCATGGGTCCAAGAAGCTAACATCTTACTCAAACCAGGCTTCCTTGAAAGGCTTCAGGGTTCTAAAAGGGAAACCATAAGGGGGATATCGGTGTTTAGGGTGTGCAAGGTTTGTAAGGGTTCGGTTAACAATCAAACACCGTATTCCACTGCAATGTAGAGCTGTAATCCATATCTCCTCCCCGTAGTGCAGACTACAGTCGGCGGCGAAATCTAGAGACCCTGAAAGAAACCCTAAGACTCCAAGTATGCAGCTTGTACCTAAATTGGGGTCTAAAGCCTATACATGCCTACTTTGAGCTATTTGGAGCCTTCGGGAATGGCTCCTTTTTACCCTAAAACCCTCAACCGTTACACCCTAAAACCCTAAATCTAAAATAGACTACACCCTGAAAGAACAGGCCCCATGGGATCTCTTTGATAGAACTATATTCTCCGGTAGTAAGCAATGCTTCAAGTGTATAATTTCGAACCCCTGAACTTATCTCTGTCCTAACGACCACAAGAAACCAAATGAAAGCCATAAACCTGCTTAGAAGACCCTGAAGAAGTCCTTGGTGAGCCAATTAACGCTCCTATTTAGTGTCCAATAACAAAACAAAAGGCCTTTGGATACGGTAGGCAACTCCAAACCCGAAGCCCCAATCCATAATTTACTTTGTTTGGTATGCATATCAAATATCCTAATGATTAGTTAAGCAGTTATCCACCAGCAGTGCTAGAATGCCGGGTCTATGAATGTTTGGAGGGAGATTTGGACAGCTCTCAGGGCTTCGGCTGGACAACTAAACTCGGAATGTAGAGCCCTGAACAAGAACACCGTTCCGTTACTCGGGATGTTGAGGGCATCCTGCTATGCAGGCCTTGCGAGAGAAGGGGTTCATTAAGTGCGGGTTTACATCAACGTTTCGATGTGTTTGGTGTGGCTCACCCTAAACCCCGAAACCCGCTTGTGGGACCAAGATGCCAGTATAGGATTCGAGTGAAGGGTTAAAAGAGTTTAGAGAGTTTTTGGGTTGGGGGTGTAGGAATTAGGGGCCTAGACTTCAGGATGTACTTATTCACCTCAACGTGAACTTAAAGTGGTCAGTTGCCCCATGTCATGGTCTGACGAATCCATGGGCGTCATATGGGAGTTTCCGAAAATAGGGGACCCTAATATAGTACCCTAAATAGAAGGATCCTTATTATAAGGACCCCAAATAAGGTGCCCTGAATTTTCGGAAACCCCCATATGGCTGCCTGCATATTGAATAATCAATCGTAGTGATAGACTATAAACCTCCTCAATAATTAAAACAGTACAAAAATCTAACCTCTAAACCCCATTCTAACATATTCCGAGCATTAAGGCCCGTGTATGAAAATTATCGAGGGATCTTTCTTGCCACCCGATGGGTTTCAGACTTTGCATTTTCGGTTTCAGGCTAAGGCTATAGGGTTTCGGAGAGTCTCTGACCGTCGTCTTCTCACACTCGATTTTGGGTTTTGAGTGTTTGCTGAATAAGTTTAGGGGTTTAGGGTTTAGGGTTGATTCAATAAGGTCAAGTCTGTCGACCGATAATGCTATAATGTTTGATCAAGGACGTCGGATTTCCTGGGTTGTTGTTCTGGAATTGAGGGTCCCAAAACGCACATAAGCATAAGCATTTTATAGGGATAGCCCTACCTCATTGGGCTTTATTAGAACGGGGGTAAAATGGGATGTCCGTATCCTTATTTTGCTTATGTGCTTTTGTGGGGCCCTAGGAATTTAGTTTAAGTTACCATAAGGCGACCCTGCTAAGTATTGTTGATAATCCAGTATCTTAACAAGAACCCCGGTAAAAGGACCCTCACCAGCACCAAACGGGAGCCCCGGTACCCTCATAGGACTGCGTAGGAGAACCCGTGTACCCAAACCCGAAGCTCTAAACTCTAAAGCTTAAACCAGAACAAACATAAGAAGCCCTAAGCCCACCAGCTCAGTGACGTCAGAGGCTTCTTGATTTTCGCAGACTCGGGAGTTTAGATTCTCGGACTCGCGCCATGCTGGGTTCTTGCTAGGGAGCTTGATCTAAGTGACCATCATGGAGTGCACAAGAACTAATAATGGGGTCTAGGGTTTAGGGTTACAGATTACGGGGCTACAGTAGTTAATCGGGCTTCCTCATTTTGGTAACTTCAACTCCTTGACAGCCTTAGCAAGGACCCAATAGACCGTCAACGCTTCCCTCGGCTCGAAGATTTTGTTGCAGGGCATAGTATGCAACCAGTACATGCAGGTCATGGATGTGACATGAAAGTTCTGCTTGCATTTTTGTCGGACACATACCATTCCAAGCTTGTACGAACATCTGCAGGCGTTACGAAGGGGACTGTAGCCGCACAGACTCGCAGACTTCAAACATCTAGACCGGACCCAGTGTCCGAGCTTCGATAGCTTTGCAAGCTTAGTTGGCAGCCGCTTCCATGATGATGTCGCCATGACCTCAGACTGTAAAGGAACTGGCGGGGTTTCGACTTAATATAGGGGCCTCAAAGATTAGCTATACTATACTATTTTGGCGGTTCCTGATTATAGTTATAGTATCATATACCCCAAACCCTATTCCGTTTATTAAGGGTTTTCTATAGTCTCCTTAAAGATTGTCTTTATTTTGTTCATATAAAACCCGAGAGGAGGGCACGGCTGGAGAGTTCCAGGCTTCAGGACCAGTCGAGGGTTTATATAGAGGCTCATACCCTACCCCTTTTTTAGGATGCCTAGTTTTATGGTTAGGATCTGTTATCTTAGAAAGGAGGCGCCCTAAAAAAGGGGTAGAGTATGAGCCTCTAGGTAGGGTTTAGGGTTTCGTACGCGTGATCGTGAGTTTTGTGTGAAACATTTATTTGAACCCTAAACCCTGAACCCTAGAAGCCCTAAGCCCTAAACTTTAGCTCTACTTGCTCAGTTTTACCATCCTTCAAGCAGTGTCCAACAGAGGGGCTTAAATAATTACCAATACTATTAGACTATTTTGGTGTTCCTTATTATAATTATAGCATAGTGGACCCCCAGACCCTATTCTAATAATGCCCCTATATTAGGATGTTGCAGCCCCACAGGCTCAACATTGCGTATGGCTGAGGCTGCATAACCGGGATGTAATATAGTAGCCAGAATGATTACTGATATTCTTCCTTAGGATTCCGTATCTTTAGTCGGTTCTACGGTAGTGTGCAAACCCATTCTAGTTAGTAGGCGCTTATAGTTGGGTTCTGGAGCTTACGGGCTTCTTGGGGCAAGATAGCACGACTGCCCCAAACTTGTTCAGGGTTTAGGGTTTGGGGTTTAGGGTCTAGGGTTTAGGGTTCAGGGTTTAGTTTAATAGGGTTTCGGATCTCGGTTTAGGGGTCTCCTTCCTCTGAACCCCCACTCCAAGCGAGCACGGACACTGACGCACTAAAACACAGGGCTTGGGGTCGGAAGTCTCTACAAACCATGTTCCCTCAATTCCGGAAGTTTCCCAGCCCTCTTTTGCCCTACGGCTGCACTTCGGCGGATAGGTTAGGAGTCCAGGCAGGATCCGCACTATATTCCTTTTGAAGGGTACAGGGCTTACTAGTCAGGGGTTTACAGTATTCCTTGATTCCTAGATCTAGTGCACCAAACCCACATCATCCTGTTAGGGCATATTTCTGAAGAAGATTCCAAGGGAAGGGGTACTTGAAGCATCGGGGGACTTAGTACGTAGGCTTATAAGCACCCTAATTGGGGTTATGCGTATTTATACATAAAGTTACCTCACTTTTTGACTTACTAGGTCCCCTCATCCTCTAAATATTCTTCCCGGACAACGCTGAACCCGGTCAAGGGCCTTCGGCTTTACTCAGAGGATCGTGTGCCGCCTTGGTACTGGGTTCTTGTTAGGGAACTTGGCTACGGTTTAGGGTTTAGGGTTTATTACATGACAACGAAGCCATTATCAATGGTTTAGGGCTTAGGGTGTAGGGTTTAGGGCCATTATCAATACTGTAGACCCCATTGTGGTAACTTAAACTAAGCCCTCAACAAGAACCCAGGGAGAGTAGTATGTGTTGCTGAAATGGCTTATAACTCCAACTAAGGTATTTTGAAGCTGGCTTATTATGACGTCCCGTGATCCTCCAATGTAAGAACAAAACCTCGAGGTTGGGTGTGGGTTTGCGAAACACCGCAGCTACCTCTTACTTTCTTGTCTACTCACTTGTCAGCAAATGGAGCTAGCGGGAGATGCAGAATTAATCAGGATGAGTTCACCGCCATGTGTACTTGATTCTACAAAACCACAGCATAGCAACATAGTTCCCCAGGAATCAACACCCAAGCCGCATGGTCAGGGCCAACGGTGCGCCGCCACCGCCACCTCCGCCGCCACCACCCCCTGGGCCTCCACCCCCGGATGTGCCCATGGTCGCAGCACCGGCAGCCGCTGCCCCAGCGGATGCAGCCGTGCCAGAAAACGCCCCGGCGGCAGTCCCGGCGGACGCCGCGCCCGGGGATGCACAGGCCAGACGCTGTAGGGTTTTAGGGCTCCGATTTACTGGCAGGAACCAATTTCATAAGGACCCTTACGGGGGTAGGGGGGGTAGGGGGCCTTAATGCTTATAATCAGGACTTAATACGGCCCCTACCTCCCCTCCCCCTACCCCCCTACAGGTCCCTACGGTTGATGGACAAAATCCTGCATTACCTTAAGGACCCTAAACTATGGGAATTATGGTATATTCCTTATAATGGGTAATGCAGGATTTTGTCCATCAGCCGTATGACAATTTCAACGTCCCAAACTTTTGAGGCTGCTGTTTTCAACCAGAAGGCCTGAGTCGAAAGTTATCAAATCAAAAGCGACGCAATATGCCTATAGTCTCCATTGTAGTTCCTTTTTGGGGTTACCTTATAGGATCCTAATTATATTTTTGGTTAAACCAAAAAAAGTAACTACAATGGAGACTATAGGTGGGAGTCTGAATGGTAAGTAATGGTAGTCCTTTGGGTTCCCCGTAATGTTTCCGTGCGGTAGAAGCGAAACTACTGGTTTACGGTTTAGGGTTTAGGGTTTAGGGATGTTGAGGTTTTAGGGTTGCTGCATTGTAGACAGGAGTGGGACATTGAGATCTTCTGCCGCAGCCCCACCTACAGTCTGTAGTTCCTCTTGTGTTAAGTGGTTGTTCTTGCAAAAAGTTTGCCATCAACTTGGTTAGTAGTTCCCTTTTTGGCTGACCTTATGGCGTCCTACATATATGGTTGGCTCAACAGAAAAGGAACTATAATTGAGACTACAGCACAGGTAAGTAATGTTACAAGGACCTGAACCACTTCGGGTTTAATCTCATAATAGGTATGACTATAGTTATGTTGCTTGTCGCCCACTTGCTAAACTGATGTAGGTTAGGTCCCACTATGTGCCCATAGGCCATGAACTCATAAACCCCGGACTGGGTATAGATTTCTGTAAAAATCTAGAAAAGCTGAAAGAGTCCCGTAAATGCACCCACAAACCCACCCCGCGAAGAGCTTATGAGTACCTTGGCAATCTGTATTTCGACCTGAAGCAAAAAGGTGCAAATACCCCCACCCCGAAAAGGTTTCATAGGGCTTGTATGTACAAAGATTCGAATACAGGCAGATACCTTACATTTTATAGAATGGGGTTGGTTTGAGATGACCTTATTGCAATAATTGAAGGAATTTTGCATGGTAGAAGTGATTTTGGAGTCGCTGGGGCAGTGAGCCAACTTTGCAGATTCATGGGCTCGCAATAGTCCCCTAAGCCTGGCACCTAATAACCTAACCATTTTGAGATGTATTTCTATAAACCATAATAGGGAACCCCGAAAAGGTAGGTTGTTTGGGGTCCAGGCAAGGTTTGGAGGGGTTTGGGGTTTATTTCCCCCAGCCCTGCACTCCTGTACATCTGCAGTAGCTCACAGCTCCAAAACCGCGTCCCAAAGCCGAAGCCAAAGCCCTAAGCACAACACACGGTTATGCTCAGGTTATAAGTAAAATATAGACTACTCTCTACAGCGTCATCCCGACGCCTTTGAGCCCTTGCTACAGCCACCGGAACTCCAGAAGCCTGAGGCCTACGGTTGATGGACAAAATCCTGCATGACCCTAAGGACCCTAAACTATGGGAATTATGGTATAGTCCTTATTATGGGTAATGCAGGATTTTGTCCATCCTAAACCCTAAACCCTAAACCCTTAAACCCCTAAACCCTAAACCCTGGGTAATGCAGGATTTTATCCATCCTAAACCCTAAACCCTAAACCCCTAAACCCCTAAACCCTAAACCCTGGGTAATGCAGGATTTTATCCATCCTAAACCCTAAACCCTAAACCCCTAAACCCCTAAACCCTAAACCCTGGGTAATGCAGGATTTTATCCATCCTAAACCCTAAACCCCTAAACCCGTAAACCCTAAACCCTGGGTAATGCAGGATTTTATCCATCCTAAACCCTAAACCCTAAACCCCTAAACCCCTAAACCCTAAACCCTGGGTAATGCAGGATTTTATCCATCCTAAACCCTAAACCCTAAACCCCTAAACCCCTAAACCCTAAACCCTGGGTAATGCAGGATTTTATCCATCCTAAACCCTAAACCCCTAAACCCCTAAACCCTAAACCCTGGGTAATGCAGGATTTTGTCCATCAGCAGATTATCAGAAGAAGGGCCTGAAGTCTACTGCTTTGATGTTCACGGTTAAGGGTTTAGGGTTTGGGGTATTACCTATAGTCTCCATTGTAGTTCCTTTTTTTTGTGTTTAACCATATATATATATATGAGAGAGATCCCTCTAGGGTCTATTTGACGCCCTATTTCTTCTACTCTAAAGGAAAGATAATTGAAATAATTGAAATAATTGAAATCAGCAAGGCCGATTTCAATTATTTCAAGTATTTCAATTATTTGGGGGCCCGAAATAATTGAAATAATTGAAATCGGTGGGTTTGTGGCCTTCCCCTCAGAAACCCCCGATTTCAATTAATTGAAATAATTGAAATAATTGAAATAAT